>JANTPZ010154005.1:0-11646 GCA_025593235.1 Vachellia pachyceras
AGCATTTATTGATCGAGAGAAAGTGATAAAGTCACATGTCCCAACTGTTAACGCTCCTATAAGAATATGTGTCCCTGAAGGACAATATATTATGAACGAATTTAACACACGTCTGAAGCGTGAAATGCCCATCGATTTGAAAAGATAACAAAATCCTCGAAAAATAAAAGGAGCCAAGAATATAGATGGTCAGTTGATGATGGTCAACGATATTTGATTGCTCCAGAAGAGCTAACTCTTGAAGAGTTATTTTCTCTAGAAGAGAATATTATAGTCCCAAAAGAGACTCAGGTACCTGACACATTTGAAAATAATAAGATCTCAATAAATTGTGGAGTTCGATGGGAAGGAAATAAAGTCGACGTTGACAGAATATTATAAAATAACATGCGATGTAATAAATGATAAGGATCATGATCCGGTACTATTGTTAAGTGCCAATAAAAAAAAGGATTGGCCATATGAATGTGAGCTATTATGTATGGAAGAGAAATGGAAAAGGCAAAATAATAAAGCATATGATTGGTCATATTAATGATCTGGTATATGTTGTGAAAGAATTCACTATGAGTGAATATGAATGTTTTCCATTAACCATATAATCAATAAAGGGCTTGAATTATGCCTCATAAATGCTATAACTATACTTTCATATGATACACTTGCTGTATCATTTATATGGGAGTCCCTGAAGGACTCGTGATGATAGAAACATCATGTACAAGTTCTCGAGAACAATATTGAATTGAGCTAAACAAGTCTTAATATGACTTGAGGCAATCAAAATGCGTTTTCATAATATATTGGTCAAAGTCCCTTTATACCTCATGAAATTAATAAAGGGAGAGATGAAGAACTACTTGGTACGGAAGTACTATAATTAAGTGCTTTTGGGGCATTAATGTATTCTTGTTAATTTCACAAGTCATGATATACTATTTATCTTTAATATGTTGCATGATATAGTTCTTCAATATAAAGTGATGTATATTATTCGAGGTACTATGAATATGTGGTCATTATAATCAGGTATATCTAAGTATGAACTGATCATTTATTCATCTGTTGTGTATCATATTTGTTCATATGTGTAGGTACATCTATATCAAATGCTACAGAGTGAAACTTATTTCA
Source organism: Vachellia pachyceras (assembly GCA_025593235.1). Taxonomy (NCBI): domain Eukaryota; kingdom Viridiplantae; phylum Streptophyta; class Magnoliopsida; order Fabales; family Fabaceae; genus Vachellia; species Vachellia pachyceras. Next base: position 1,135 of record JANTPZ010154005.1, read on the forward strand.
CTAAAGTTCTTCAGTTGTGACCTTTCGAAAATGAGCTGAAATTATCATTCTGCAAATTCGTTCTCGTGAAAATATATCAGTTTTATTCACTAAGTTACTTTGCAAACCCAGGGATATTGAGTAGTGTTGTTAAGAGGGGGAGCAGATACACGCTGTACTCTTTTTTTTCCTTATCTATGTTTATCCCACTAGATTTTTTTAGAAAGGTTTTTAATGAGGCAGCATTAGGATGTGTATCTATAAACATATACGTTATGTTTATTCATTGACATCCAAAAGGGAGTGTTATGAATATTATTATGTGGATTTACATTTCTCCCATTATTCCCATATCTTAGTGCTATAAGTGCACTTATGTATTTTGCCAATTCAACAAGATCTGATATTGCTTTTACTGTAAATTTATTAGTAAGATTCAGTTCATGCCTAACAAGAAGATATTGGGAGGGTGTTAAACATATATTTCAATACTTTCGAGGGACAATTGATATGGGATTATTTTACTCTAATGAATCTGTGTCACAACTGATTGATTTTGCAGATGCAAGGTTTTTAGCAGATGCACATAAAGGGAAATCTCAAACAGGATATTTATTTACTTGTGAGGGTGCATCTATATCTTGACGTTTGATAAAGCAAACTTTATCAGCCACCTCATCAAATCATGTATAAATAATCACAGTTCACGAGATCTGTTTACAAAGTCGTTGCCAACTAAAACATTTGAGAATGTGGTATATGGTATTGGAATGCGAAGGCTCAAAGACATAAAGTGATGTTGTCATCAGGGGGAGACAATATTGTGTACTCTTTTTTCCTTCTCTGGATTTTTGTCCCAATAGGTTTTTCCTAGTAAGGTTTTTAATGAGGCACAATTTGTCTAAGAACATCCAAGGGGGAGTGTTATAAAATATAATATACGATGTTGATGTTCTTATAATTCATGTATTTTATTTATGAATATATTGTAATCAAGATAGATCTAGATCCGATTTATTCGAAAGTCGGTTATGATTATTAGGAGATATTATTTATTAAGGCATTTAATTATATGGCTCCCACATTGTATATAAATACTCCTCTCAAGTTATGAAGAATAGAATTTTGATCATTTTTTTCTTTCTCTCAATCTCTTCTATTATTTTTCTCTACTCCCAAATTCCCTCATTTTATAACAATCTATCATCGTTCTTCTAACCTATTATCAAAACTCAATCTGGGATCGTTGTAATGGCAGCGACGGGAAGCAAGCGTGTGGACGGTTCACAGGACTGAACATGTTCCATGGCCGCAAGAGATCCCAACCCCATCGCTAGTGCCAAAAAAGTCCCTCTCTTTCCCCTTCTATCTCTCATTTGCTTCACTTCCATCTTCCTCATTCTCTCCCAGTTCCGGAAGGCTTCTATTCCTTCGGCATCAACTTCTCTTCATCGCAGCTTCGACGTAGCCGATGAGGAATCTCGGAGCACCATTGGGATCGGGTCCTGCGACTATTCCGATGGATCCTGGGTCTACGACCCGAAGGCTGGAAGTGCTCGGTACGACCACACGTGCAAGGAGATTTTCAAGGGCTGGAATTGTAGGCTGGGCAACAAATCGAACGCCGGAGATATTGTCACGTGGCGGTGGAAACCTAACCGCTGTGATCTTCCACAGTTTGACCCCGTTAGGTTTCTTCAGGATTACCGAGATACCAGCATAGGTATTCTGCTCTCCTTTTCCTTTTTTGTAGCTTCAACAGTGCATTTTTACCTGACTTCATTTGCATTTGAACCACTTGTAATAAGTAGAAATCATGTTAGCAAAGTGGTACATTACTTGGTTACTTGGCATTTAGTTGGTCTGCATTGCCTGAATGTTCTGATAAGCGAGCATTCCCGTTTTTTGCTGTCGCAGGAGCATAACTAAAATGCAAGATTTAATTATGTTGATTTCGTATAAAATGAAAGGGAACAAATCAAAACTTTTGCAAAACCAGAGAGACTGAAATTGTAGCCTTCCTTTTAATGAAGCAATTAGATTTGTAGTTTTGGGTTCGTTGTTCAATAATACAGCGATTTTTTTTATTCCAAGTTCAAAAAATATAGCACTTTAGTTCTTGGAAAATTGTGTGAATGTGAATTTGATACTGCGTGTGTGTGTTTCGGGCATCACTTTGATATTTGAAGGTGCAATTTCCTTTCATTTTCACCTTGGACTGCTGAAATTATTATAAATCGAAACAAAATTATATAGTCTTGTATTAACCTGACGATGTTACAATCTTTTGAAAAACAAGAATAGGTTCTGTGGGCTCCTAATAATACCGGTTTGGCTTTTTCAATGATTTATGGTAGCTTTAACTGGTTCTTACACTGCAGGTTTTGTTGGGGATTCCTTAAACAGGAATATGTTTGTGTCGCTTTTCTGCACTCTTAAAAGTGTATCCAATGAAGTGAAGAAGTGGCGACCAGCTGGTGCTGACCGTGGATTTACGTTTCTGCAATACAATCTCACCATTGCATATCATCGAACAAATCTCTTGGCTCGTTATGGTCGGTAAGCTTAATTGTTACAATGATTTGATTTTCAATTCTTATTTTGAGCTCTTATTGGCATCATGTACGATCCTTTTCTATTCCTTTTTTATTTATTTATTACAACATATTTCAAGTTTTAAGTAAATAACTCAACTGGATGTTGATATGTTTTTTAAAGAGAGAAGTCATTAATGCAGTGGGGCGTAGAGGAAGAGTTGCCTCTCAATTACTTTTTTTTTTAATGAGAAATAAGATAGCAGCCTCCTTCTCATTGTCTTAAAGTTACAAAGGAAATTGTAGGTGGAACGCATCTGATGTTACCTTATACATTATTCCCTTAATATATGGTAAGGACTTGGAACTGCTAGAATAACGATTGAATGAACAAAATGGGAGGCTAACCATATTATTGGGGAGGGTATACAAATTTAGGGTGTGTGAAGGGAAGGTTTTGCTTGGAACCCCTTTCGAAACCATTCCACTCTTATTATAGAACATCGAAACAATGGTTTATGATTTTTTTTTCAACATCCCACTCCATCCAAACAAACAAGCTTTTGGTGGCTATAGAGCAGAAAGATCTATACACACACTGTACCCCTTTTCCTTATATTTTTTTAAGAATGTGAATTTCCAACTTTTTTATTTTGGTACTATTGCGGACCAAGTTTCTAGCAATATATAAACCATAATAAGTATGTTTATCAGTATTATCAAGTTTCTAGCCTCTACAGATTGTAAGAGAAGCTTTTTGTTTGTCTATATGTGTTGTAGATTGATGAGTTCACGTTTTCGGCATTTGGTAGGTGTTGTTTCAGTCTGCTTTGTTTTGTTTATGTGATTTACTTGATTTTGTGCTATTAATTAGATTGTAATATTTTTGAGCTGCACATAAATGAAAATTGTCGCCCCCCTGTATCATGCAGATGGTCAGCTAATGCTGATGGTGGTGCATTAGAGTCTCTTGGATTCAAAGAGGGTTTCAGAGTTGATGTTGATATCCCAGAAAGCACATGGGCACAAGCTCCAAGTTTTCATGATATTTTAATTTTTAATACTGGCCACTGGTAATTTTTTATTATCTCCATATTTCATCAATTGATGATGTGTGATCCTAGTTGCTTTCATTTCTAATTAGTTGAGCTGATGTTGAACGGGTTATTCTCTGACATTTTAGAAGATTTCATGTGACCCATTTTATGATTTTTGAGATTCTTTTTGGTTACGTAAACAGGTGGTGGGCCTCTTCAAAATTTGACCCTGCGAAGTCACCTATGCTTTTCTTCAACAAAGATCAGCCAGTAATCCCTACATTGCCTCCAGATCGTGGCCTTGATTTGGTTTTGGAGCACATGGTATGGCTAAGGCTTTGCTCTCCTATCCTCTCTATGATCAATTCATACATGCCATATAATACTAGAGCTCTAAACTTTGTTTATGCCATTGTTACAGCTGGATTTGTCCAAAATTAAATCCCTTTCTTGGGTGATTCTAAAATCGCCATTCCTCACATCAATTTGTTGCCTATAACTATATAAGATAATATCATGCAATGCTTCCTACAAGAATTGCTGCTCTATGGCTTTCTGTTATTGCTGTATGCCTAATTTCGAAGTTCTAGTTCCTTACTTATGAAGATGAAGAGAGATCTTTTCAGGTGGTCTCAGTCCTCAAGAGATAGGAGCTTATTGACTAACAATAAAATTTGGTTATTGAGTGCAGAATTTTTAACCTTGAGTATTGAAAATCTAGAAGATGCCTATAGTGTAGAATTCATAGTTTTATTGATTTGAGAACATTCTTCTGTTGTCATCAACTCTTTTGGCCATAAGTTTTTGTGGTGGGCCATCGTAATTGAACATTTTGGAATGGTTTCTTTACAGATAAAATACGTGGAGGAAAGAGCGAAATCAAATGCAGTGAAATTTTTCCGTACTCAATCACCCAGACATTTTGAAGGTGCTGATTGGGATCAAGGTGGTTCTTGCCCTAGGCTCCAACCTTTGTCAACAGAGCAGGTGATTCCTTCAAATACTGAGTCTGTGGATAAAAAAATCATAAGGATATCAAGCTTATCTTTTGTGGAAGGCTAAAATTGAGATGACTGAATCATAAATTATTTATCTTATGTTCTGACTGATTCAGCAATTTGTTTCCTTTTCAGGTGGAAAACCTCTTCTCAGTGAATAATAACGGGACAAACTTGGAGACTCGATTGGTGAATGAACACCTCTGTAAGGCGCTTTCAGGTTCTGGTTTTGTTGTTTTGGATATAACTCACCTGAGTGAGTACAGAGCTGATGCTCACCCATCCACGGCCGGTGGAAAGAAACATGATGACTGCATGCACTGGTGCTTACCAGGACTCACAGATACCTGGAATGACTTGTTCATAGTGCATCTATATAGCATCAGGAACAGAACTTGATGTTTGCATTACTCATATTCCACTTACAAAGAAAAAGAAAATTGTTCATATGTTTCTCTTGTACTACGCACGTGTTTTGATGACTTAGATTGATTACTCTAGTTCATTATATAGATTAGAGTACTTGTTTTATTCTCAATTTTTGTCTGAAGTTACAGAGTCGAATTGATGATAAGATGATATGGTTCACACGATACAAGTTTTAATCTTTGTCGATTTGAAAAATGCTGGAAAGGGATAAAATCTTATTTTGATTCTCCAAAAGTTCTTCAATTTTCATGTTACTCTCTGTTAGACTTTTATTCTCGTTTGGTCCTTCACAATTATAAGTCCTTGTGTTGGTGACTTGCTAGCAAGTTTAGCGATGTGGCAAATCTGATTGTGACGATATCATTTTATGTTGCTAGGAATAAATCATGTCACCAAATTTTTTAGCAACAATGAGAGATTATTAAGAAAAAGGTTAATATCATTGTTGATCTTTACAATTTAATAAAATTTTGGTTTTGGTCACTATGTTTCAACCATGTGGTTTTATCAGTATTTAGTCTGAATTTAAGTATAATGATCGAAGTCAAAACTTGTTAAAAGTATAATTGATAAACTTAACCAAATCTTTATGAAATGGTATGAATCAGAACTAACAATTTGAAACTCTCATTCTGGAACATTTGACATAGAAAAATAAGGATATGTTCACTCTGAAAAGGTTGACATATGATACTAGAGACCAAATAAAAACCCTAGAACAAATTCTTGAAATTTGTAGCAGGTTGGGAATTTATTGCACTCAGCACCAAGCGCACAATCCATCTCTTTGTAAATGAACAGTAAATACATTAAATGGGATATTAATATTCCTCTATGATTTTTCTTTTGGATTCTGATGTCCCTTATTCTCTATAATGTAGGCAATGCTCATTGTTCAATCTATTTGAACAATCCAACTCTGTGCTCCAATACGTCCTGTTTGAATACCAACCAGTGCATCACACAGCTTTTGGCCCACACTCTCTGCTCCTGTTTTAAATTCAACTCTGCATAATTGGAGAAGTTTTAGACCAAGTTGTAACATATCCCGAAACATCTAAGAACATAGTCTATGATAGGGGAAGAAAATACAAGAAAAAATGAAAGAGAGAGAAAGATAATCATGATCTGTTTGTTATATCTATGCTTCATTGATTTATAATAAATCTAGTTAAAAAGAACTCTCAAACTGCCTTGCCTTCTGTTATTATAGGTTACAGATGCAACAGACTTGACCCCCATGGCAGTTCCTGTGCAAAAAACTTCATCAGCTTGTAGCATTTCCTCCAATTCAATATCACGCTCCATGACCTTTTAACATAGTTCATATAGCCACTTCCGTTGTAAGTTTTACTTCCCTTGAGGAATCATCAACAATATATATCCACACACACACACACAGTAACAACTTTACTCCTGTAAAACAGGAGCCTATTCATTGGATTATATATGGTATAAAACTTTCACATCTAGAAGAATTCTTATAAAGAATTAAGGTTAAAGTATATTTTTAATCCTTTATATTCGTTTTAGATTTCACTTTAGTCCTTTAAGTTTAAAAAGTGTTTTTTCAGTTCTTCAAACTTAACGCCGTTAGTCTTTCTTACAAAAAATTGCTGACTCATCAAATTTAACGCCGTTATTTTAAATCTTTTTTATTTTACACATTTAAAATATTAAATTTATTATATTATTAAATTAAAATTAAAATGTGAGTATACTTTGTTAACGTTTTATTACACAGTCATCAATTAAATTTGATGAGTCAGCAATTTCTGTTAAGAGAGACTATCGTCGTTAAGTTCGAGGGACTGAAAATGCATTTTTTAAATTTAAAGGACTAAAATGAAACCTGACACAAATATAAAGGACTAAAAATATACTTTAGCCGGAGAATTAATGAACCAAGGGTTAAGATGCATTCAACACTTTAAAGCATATTTCTATAGTATTCAATATCCTAAACTAATTTATGGTTCATTTAACACAATAAAATATTTTTTAAGTGGCATCCGTTATCCTAAGGTAATTTTAGTGCAATTTTATCATTGAAGTACTCTTCTTAACAGCAATGAGCACACTAAATTTAGGATACTAAGTGGCAGTAGAAAAATTCTTTTTAAGGTGCTATATGCACTATAAATTATTGAAAAATATTTTAGGGTATTAAAGACTACTAGAAAAAAATTTTAGGATGATAGATGAACTGCAAATTAATTTAGGATATAGATTAGTAGTGAATTCAAATGATATTCAATTTATTTCTCGAGAAACTAAAGGAAAAAGAGTGACCTGATAACCCAAATCAATGGCAAGTTCAATTATACTTCCCCTTGTGATCCCTGGCAGAATGCTTCCATCTGCTACTGGGGTGCTGATAACGTTACCCTACACCACAAGAAATTAATATGAAGTAAACTAAACTGAAAAATATTTGTATAATTAAGTATGTATGTATGTATGTATGTATAATGATAAATTGAAATTAAGATCATTGAAATGATGTGAAACTGAGAAAGTAGGGTAAGTTAACATACCTTGACCACGAATACATTGCTAGCTGAAGCTTCCTCTATATGATTTGCAGTTGCAGCATCCAAGAACAAGACATCAGAAAACCCCTCTGTTTTAGCTTCATAGATTGCTCTGAAGATCTGCAGCAGCAGAGGAATAAACCAAAAAGAAAAAGAATTGGATGATAATTGTGAGTATATAGGCTGTTTGGATGGAAGGAAAAGTGAGAGGAAAATAAGAGGAATTACTATTAGAAAGGAAAACTACCAAAAATAACAAAAAAAAAAATTACTATTTCTGGGAGTTTTTTCTGAGTATTCTTTCATCAATTTTCTTCCCATAGAAACAAAGGGTCAGTGGGTGATTAATGTTGTGGATATACTAACAGGGGCATAGTTGGTGATGCTCTTGATCCCTCCAGTTCCTCCATGCCCAGGTATTGCTCGGAACAGCTTATCCTCCACTTTTAGGTCAAGTGGACCCTGTAACCACCTACTCCAATCAATTCTAAAGAAGATAATTATGATATGAATACTTTAACAAAGATAAAGAAGGATCAAGGTTTCAAAGTCTAGTTAGGAGATACGCTCACATTCAGTGTCTAAAGTGCATTGGATAAGGTTGATTTTAATATGAAATACATGTGTTTAATAGAAAAAAAGAGGATGAAGATTTGATTAATCAACAAACAAGAATAAACTTAGTTACGGGTGAACAATAAAACCCCAAACTACGGACACCAATGAAGTGATGACTTAATCTTAACCTACCTCCTTTTGACGAGGACTCGCCTATCCCACACCCTACACACATAAACCAAAAACTCTTTATATAGATGCCATCTATCCTAATTAACTAATGACACCATTTTAGTTTAATGATTCGGAGTATCCGTAAATTACCTTATATTTAAGACTAATCTCTATCAGGTTGGAGGAGTTAGGATTAGAGCATTCCCAACAAATGCACTTCACAAAATTCGAATTTAAGTTCACCTCCTCATGAGAGTGAGACGGCTAACCATTTTAATCAACAAGTTGTTGGTAACTAGTGGGCACTTTCATATCTCGAACAACAACAGCAGAGTAATAGATAATTTCGAGAGAGGGAAGAGAAAGTAAGTGAACCTTGCGGTAGGAATTAACAGGAGAAGCATAAGTAAGGAAGGTGAACTCAGTAGCTGGATGGAGTCCCAAAGCAATGCCACTTGCCATCAGCAGTGGCCTTATATAGAGAGATCCTTTCCCCGGCGGAGGCACCCAGCGACGGTTGGCCATTACAGTCTTCTTCACGGCATTAACAAATTGCTCCACCGAAGGGCAAGACATGCACATCCTTTCTGCTCCCATCTTCATTCTCCTCGCATTCGTTTCTAGTCTGAACAGTAATATCCGTCCCTCTTCATTCCTCTGCGCCTTTAATCCTTCGAACACTCCCTGATCAAGATTTTGTCACACACACACATATCAAGTTGCTTCCCAGTAATTTGGCCTCTTTCAAATAGTTCCAGATCTAAATGCTAGTTTCTAATACCATATATATATATATATATATATATATATATAGACAAACATGCACATACCTGAGCGTAGTTTAGAATGGAAGCAGAGGGATTGAGGGAGACGTTTGAGAGAGGAGTGAGAGAGCCATTGGAGAAATGATGGCCGATAGAGCACCTCATGACGTACATGAAATGGGTTGGGACGAATCCAAATCCTAGAAGGCTCTAGAATATTCTAGAAGGTTGTGGAAGCCTCTAGAAGGTTCTAGAAGGTTGTGGAAGCCTCTGGAAGATTCTGGAATGTTGTAGAAGCCCCTAGAAGGTTGTGGAATGTTGTAGAAGCCCCTAGAAGGTTGTGTAACATTGCGGAAGCTCTTGGAAGATTTTGGAAGGTTGTGGAAGCTTCTGGAGACTACTCTAGAATAATATAGAAAGATCTAAAATGTATGTGATATTTCTAGGTTTGTATAGAATTCTCTAGATGCAAAATGTAAACCGTAGGATCAAATCAATCTCCACCGTTCGTTAAGGAGGTGGAAGAATATAAATAGGTGAAGTGTTGAGAGAGTTGGTAGTGTTGAGAAGTAGAAGTGAGAAGTGTTGAGAGAGGTGTGTAGAAGTAAAAAGAGAAGTAGAAGTGAGAAGTGTTGAGAGAGTTGAGTAGAAGTGAGAATTAAGAGAAGAGAGAGTTGAGAGAATTGAGTGAGTTGAGAGAATAAGGCAAAGTGTGTGAAGAGGAACTTGAGTGTGTGAGAGAAATATAAGAGTTACTGTATTTCATCTCTTCAGTTTCAAATAAAAGTTTCCTTTCATTGAAGTTCATCCTTCATTATTCAAGCTTCCTACCCAACATTAACAAATAAAGAGGGAAATAAAGAACAACAAACAATGTGTGTTGTGTGTGTGTGTTGGGGGAAGGGGGGCAATTAGGGGTGAGCAAAAAAGTCCGCCCCGTCCGTCCCGCCCGCAACCCGTAGCTGATTAACCCGTTTAAACCCGCCCAATTGAAACCCGTAACGGGCGGGTCCAAAACGAGCGGGTAGATTGTTCAACGGGGCGGGATACGGGTTCACCCACGGGGTGTCTCGTACCCACCCGTTATACCCGTGTAGCATATTTATTTTTTTTATTTTTAATTTCCCCTCTCACTCTCAGCCACAACGCCAACACCAATATCCCTCTAGAATAGTAACAAGTCTGACGCTATGACTTTGAGAGCCACATGATGCATTTATTTGCTCCTGCGCAATGAAAGAATAATAATGAATCATCATCATCATATGGGGTCCACGGTGATGCAAGTCATCAAATCAAGAGAAAGCAATTAGTGGTGTCGTGTCAAAGCAAAGTCTCGAAACTTTCTAGTTTCAACCCACTCGACCGCTGGAAGTAAATGATTTCGGAGGTAAGCAATGGCTCGACGGAGGTTTTGAGAAATCAGATGACCGTCCCCATATCCAGACTGTCCAGATCGTCCACGTAGTCACAAGCCTCCACTACAAGTAGCTCATCGTCATCTA
>JANTPZ010154005.1:11696-32823 GCA_025593235.1 Vachellia pachyceras
TCATGAATGCAGAGAGATGAGAGAGTGTACTTTTAAAAGCCTTTTGCAATTTCATTGGGAAATGATGTTTCCCAAACCAGCAAGTTCTTACCTGCGCCACGAACCTCGCTGTAATGAATCCACAATCAGTTTATTCATTCCCTCTCCGTCCTCTCCTCGTCTCTCTAATTAAATAATGTATATGTTTGAAAAAACTTTTTATCAACCTTTCGTGTAAGTCAAGATAAAAGATATCTTGACATCCGTAAAAAAGCATATCAATATTCGTAAAATTATTTTAAAATCCGTAAAATCATCTTGAAATCCGTAAACCCATTTCTTCTAATAAATTCCCAAACATACAATAACACGTTATGTCTCCTAAATATATAAATATTCCCTTCCATCCCATATGTAAATAACCCAATTACATAAAAACAATATATAATACATAAAATGTATTTTTTTAAAGTACTCCAACTACTCTTTATTATAAGCAAGGTTATTAAACCCGGACCGGTAACTGAACCGGACAAAGCAGTAGGTTAAGGGTTAGTGGGTCAGACCGGAGTCAAACCGGAGGTCAGACCGATGAGGAATAAAAAAATAAATATGATCACACATGACACATCAAACTATCTAAAATTGAAATTTTCAAAAAATAACTAGTAAGTTCCATTATTAATAAAATAACAATTACCAAATCAATAATATTGTTATAAAATATAATATATAGTGTGGATGTTCTTATAATTCATGTATTTTATTTATGAATATATTGTAATCAAGATAGATCTAGATCCGATTTATTCGAAAGTCAGTTATGATTATTAGGAGATATTATTTATTAGGGCATTTAATTATATGGCTCCCACATTGTATATAAATACTCCTCTCAAGTGATGAAGAATAGAATTTTTCATCATTTTCTTCTTTCTCTCAATCTCTTCTATTATTCTTCTTTACTCCCAAATTCCCTCATTTTATAACAATATACATAATATTGTGCAATTTCGAATTTTAACATATATATGCATATATTTAAAATTCGAATAAACCCTAGAAACAAAGCTCATGTTGGGTTGTTCTTGCGTGCGACCCTGTAGAGTTGGCACTGGCTAATCTCAACACAAGCCCACAAGTTGCAAGCGGTCTATAGCAAGACATTACGACTACCCAAATCATAAGGGGATCGTTAACACGACGCAACCTTTCGACGCAACCACATCACGTTCCTTTTGTCACGCGATATCTCGGTCAAGGATGAGGTATGGATGATGTCATCCTCCTATTCCCGATCATTACTTTCTCGATCTCTGAGTAGTCTGATCAAAGAAACGAAAAATCCTTTTCGTTACAGTATGGCCATACATTTCTCAAACTTACTCATCGAGGGGCCCAGTAATATCTCTCAACTAATGTGAGGGACAAATCCCATCTTGATCACTCACATTCCTCCACATGAAAACCCTTAAGACTGATTATAGCCTTTATAATCACCCGGTTAAGGTGACTTTTGACTAGGTTAAAGCTTAGTGACTTTCATGCAGGAATCCATGATGATCGCAAGTCAAAGGGCATTGTGATGTGATTACACATGAGATAAGCTAATGACTTTATCCATGCAACTTTCTCAAAGCGGGTCGGTCTAGCACCTTGTAATCTTACAAGTGCCTATGACTTTGACTCGTATTTCCATACCTCATCAAAGTCACACTGGTCTTACCTTATCCACGCTTCCGCATAGATAACCAACCAGGGACATTTAAGACAATATTCATAATTCGTCTATAGATTCAATTATCATAATAAACATGCAAAACAAAAGGCACAATAATGGCAAAGTACAATGATTGGCCCTATGGCACAATTTCCAACAGAAGGCGCAATGGATCTGCGTCAAAGTTACACATGTGACAAGTGAGGCCAGTATGCACATTCCATCCAGATAAAGTTTCAAGACCCGAAAAGTCACTTATAGTACACATCAAAGCCGCATGCAATTTGAACATCCCTTTATCATAGGCATCGTATGTCTCAACCCCATCATTCCACAATTCAACCAACTCCTTTATCAAGGGTTGCATGTACCCATCAATATCATTGCCTGGTGCTTTCTTTACCTCCTGCACCCGCGACTCAAACTGATGTTGCTGCATCTGCTGCTGCATCTGCTGCTGCTGCTTAGCGTGCAAGTTGTCTCTATCTGCCCCTGGTATGATGTGTTGTCGAGGTCCAGATATAGCAGCCTGGGACGCAGTAGCAGAGGATGATGTCCCGACCTCATATCCTTGACCCGCATAGATAATGGTTCGGGTCGCCCTAAACCCGAAACCTGGGAGTCGATCGTGGTGCCTGTCACGCCCCTCCATGGCCACCCTCAGTGAGGCAGTGGGGTCTACAGTTGACCCCTAAGACTCCCTCAGCTCAGCATTTGTACGCTGAATATGACCCTGTACTCAAAAAATAATTAAATCAAAATAATAAAAATTAAAAATTACTAATGTAAAAATTGATTACAAATTAAATTATTTACAAATTAAGTATACAATGTAAAAATTCATTATGAAATTACTAATTAATTATAAAATTACTAAATAAATATAAAAACTACATATTTAAACATTACTTATAAATTTAAAAATATTTACAATGATCTCCTCGGTCTCCTGCGTCAAGGGAGATCCATCTGTGTGTCTGTGGGTGGCTACAAACATCTCCCCGTAGGTCACCCTCCGTCCCTCCCTTTGTGCCGCCTCATCCAACTCTGAGTACATGATGGAGAATGGCTTCGATCCTGCCATATGGTGAATCGTCTGCCGGGATCGGCTCCGCACAGCTCTCCTCGACATGGCCTGCTACTCCGGTGACTTCCTGAACCGGACAAATCTGGCAAGTCCGCCGCATCGACCATGTCTGGGATGTCCACCTCCAGCTCCTGGATCGTCCTCGTCCCGTCCCCTCCTTCTGGTGGTACATGCAACTCCGCCTGTTCTTCCACCCTTCCCCTATCTTCGAGATGGAGAATTCCTTGTGCATATCTCGAACAACAAATTTACCCTGCAACATATTTTAAAATAAAAGTTAGTAAACTATTTATTAACAAAAAATAATTACAACACTTAAAATAATTTAAATTATACCTTCACTTTCTCCCATACAGCGTTCTTCAGGCTCTGCTGTATCCTCTTCTAGATCTCAGTACTGATGTCAAACTGTAGAAAGTTCCCGCTCTGCTCTATCAGGTAACGGTTGAAGAGCTGACCGCCCTTCCCTGTGGATTCCAGGTGATGTCATCCCACTGCATGACAACCCTCTACCCACTAGGGAGTTGGTGTACATCCCTCAATGTGAACTTCTTTGTCACCGTCGCCCCTGTTGGATCTAAAAATTGATTTCATAAAATAATTATTTAAATAAAATAAATCATTTTAACTAAATAATGTATTAATTGTTTACTTACCCTGAACGTCCACCTCAAACCCAGTGGATCGACCAGCAGAAGGGCGCCAGAATCCTTGCTCCCTCTCAATGTCCTGGTCCCCAAACATCTCAGCCTCTTGGACTGAGATGTTGATATCGCCGATGTTGAAGTTGTTGACGCTCAACATCATGTCTCCCTCCTTTTGAACATCTCCACCCTCTGGGAACATAGCCTCCTTCCTAGGCCTCTGATTACAATCCTAATCAGCCATCTAAAAAATTAATTTAAAAAATTAATTAAAATAAAATATAAAAATTAAATAAATAAAAAATTTTAAAACAAACCTTTAAAACTAAAGCTGAATATCTAAAGAAAAATTTTTAGAAAAATCTGATGTAACGTTTTTGAAAAAATGAAAGTGGAGAAGTGAGGGAGGGGGCAGTTTATATAGGTGTTGATTTAGTAGCGGTTTTAGACAAACCGCTACAAATTAGTAGCAGTTCTAGATAAACTGCTGCAAAACCGCTACCATAACCGTCGTAAACTTAGCCCACCTACTGGGAAATGACACTATTTAGTAGCGGTTTGTCGGAACCACTGCTAATTGAGAGACTCCTCATTTTTGCACTACTACAGAGTATAGTTTTTACTACTGAAATTCGTGTCCTTTTTTTAAAAAAATGGAGTAAAAAATGAAGGCGGTGGCAATTTTGTAAATAGAAGAACGGATACTTGGGTTTAGGCGCCCTATCTCAAATATAGGCGCCTAAAGGGGCCCAGTTCTATTAAAAAAAAGAAGTCGGGACTTTAGGCGACCTATATTAGATATAGGGCACCTAAAGTATTAAATAAAAAATCCTAAAGGGAGCAGTTTATTAAAAAAAGAAGTCTGCACTTTAGACGCCCTATCTTAGAGATAGATAGGGCGCCTAAAGTTGTTTCCCGCCACTTAATAAAAAAAAGAAGTTTGAGCACTCTGATTTAATTAGGTCCATCATCAACGCCTCTACGCGCCCTCAGCTCCTCTCTTTAATATATATGTTTAGGTCTTCACATCAGCGCTTGTCGTCTAACATATTTCCAAAAAAAATGAAAAAAATCAAAAAATTGAAAGGATCTGCTTTGTACATGAAATGGATATATCCATATATCTCTGACTTATATTTATGAGATACCAAAAATTGGTTCACATAAGAATGCGCGTAAAATACCAAAGGGAGTTATTCATGTTCAAGCTAGTTTTAACAATACATTTTGACTATTACAGACTTTAGGTGCCCTATCTCTAAAGTGCTTTCCCACCACTTAAAAAATGAAGTCTGAGCACTCTGCTTTAAGTCCATCAACGCCTATGCTCCTCTCTTTTTTTAATATATATGTTTAGGTCTTCACTCTTCATAGTGCCTGTCATCTTCGATATTTGCAGTCGATTGCTTCTTGCAACTCCACTCCTCCGAAGCGTGATCTAGAAGTGTTGGCCATCGAGCTTTCAAACTTGCTTGCAGCTACCGTCACATTTTTTGCCGCCATCGACTAAGCTTACTGTTTCGCCACACTGTTTTTGGCCACCGTCAACTAACCACGTTTTTCACCACCGTCGACTAAGCTTACTGGTAGCTCCTCCTTTTCTCCTTTACATCTTCTTCTCTTCGCCACACTGTTTCATGAACAACTCTAGATGATTAATAGATATTTCCTTTAATGTTGGTTGCTGCTGATTTAAAAGAGGAAACAAGGATTAATAGCAATTTGAAGCTGTAAAATGAGAAGCTTAATGTTAGAGAGGAGTTATTTATGTATGCCTTATTGAAAAATCGCTCTTTGGATGCCTATAGATGTAAATATTTTAATTGATGTTCAAAATAGATTATAGGCTAGTGATTATGATTTGAGAGTATTTATAATGTGAACCAAAATTTTTCTACCCACTAGTTGTTTGTTATAATGTCCAAAAGAAGAATATTTTGGAGTGTTGTTAGATAGCTAAGGTTTTTGTTATAAGAAAAATTTAGGGACATAAATGATGTCTTATTTTGAGCTTAAGTTTGTAAAGGAATTGGACTTTCAATTCTTTGGGATTCAAGGATAATCTTTAGCGTTGTGGATTTAGCTTGTGGTAATGGTTTCATTTTCATGTGGGTTGTTGAAAAAAAAATGGGATGGAACAAGACACATACACACACAACCACCCTCAAAATGAAAAGGTTCTGTAGGACGAGACTTCATTGGAATCCTAGGTTGTCTTGTATGATTGTGGATAAATGAAGAATAAAAAATGTGACAGAGGCAACTCTCAACATGTGTTATTAATTGGTGATAAATCCTTTTAACATCTAAGTAATTAAATCAAAGGATAAAATTCAGGGTCTCATCTTCGTTCTATTTTTTCCGCTTGGGTTCATTGAGGGTTCCCTTGAATGTCCACAAACAATATAAAACCAAAACAACATTAAGACTTCACCTTTAATTATATTATGTTATAGTGAGATGAATGAGGTGCATGGCCTCTAATTCAGAAAAACAGTGAAAACGATTTCATATAAATATATTCTCTCTCTTTTTCTCTTTTGGCCAACATATTCTCTGTTAAATTTCATAGCATGGTTATCCTTTTAATAGAAGAAATAATTATTAACACACTATTAAGTATTAAATATAGGTACATCTTTTAATGTATATTTAAATTTTGATTTGCCATAGACACATATGAACATATTCTTTATTTTTACATATGAATATTATTTTTGCTTCACCACCTTAAGCTTTATTGTTATCTATATACACACATAAAACAAAAGGAAAGATTCAAAGATCTTTGCATATACATACATACATACGTACATGTTGAAGGATTGTTTGTTGGAGTCAAAACTCTGCCTTGTACTATATTTTCTTGTCTTACCATATGTATTGATTTTCTAAACTCGTTTTTAACTTCCGGAACATTGTTTTCCACTTCAAATAGCTCCACATATATATTTCATATGGCTTGCTTCGATATTCTAACAAAACAAGAAAAATCTATAAGAGCCAAATTGAAGACATCGATTGAATTATCGTCTCTCGATTCAAAGATTTTCTTGCCACCCAACTTGCAATTTCTTTATATGAAACTCCCCATAACTTTATGATTTGTCTTTTTAAATTTGAATGTTTTTTATAATGACTTAGGGTTTAATAAATGGATCGTACTTGGATGAATTCATTATCGATAAGGATGATGTGAAACAATGCAGATGTTTGATGAGATTGTTGGTCGTGGTCTAACGTATGAATTCATTATTGACAAGGATGATGTGAAACAATTCCTATCGCTGGAGGACCTCGATATAGCATGGCTTCAGTTTGCAATCTTGTAAGTTTTTTATATTCCTATCTTCATTTGATGATGTCATTTTTTAGGTTTTATATAATTCACTATTCCCTTTATTATTTAACTCTTTAATAGAACCTTCCACAACATATGCATCGACGTTTCTAGAGATAATTTGTATGGATTTATATGTCCTGTGAGTACAATAAGGAGTTATAATTCTCTAGAACACAGAGTGCATTATGTTGGGAACACAATAAGAGCAGACATTAATCCAAAGCCGTGTTACCTAGCGCCAATAATTGAAAGGTATGGAATTATAGTTATCCCTTAACATTTAGCCGAATTGGTAATAATTAACTTGTTTTGCTAACTTCATCTTCATTTATATGTGCTGTTGTAGTCATCATTGGAGTATGTGTTATCTGTCCCCTTATAAATACTGTGTATTAGTTTGATTCGTTGGCTGGCAGAAAGGCAGGGGATGACAAAAAATACGTCTTTGATACATAAGTTTTTCCATTTGTAAATTATTGCTTTGAAATATGTTTAAATATGTTGTTTTCATATGTAACGATTGTCAATTCAATCGCAGCACACTCAAGACATATTGATTTATGGGCGGTAAATGTGAAGGCAGAAATAGAACCACACAGTGGTCTTATCCAAAAGTAAGTACTTTGACTTTAAGTTCTTTAATTGAAAGTCGTTTTATCCCTTTATACGTTTTAACAATATATTTTTTATCTTTAGTGCCCTCGACAATCAGGCAATACTGAGTGCGGGTATTATGTCATCAGTTACATGTATAGTATCATTCAGAGTGGATTGACTAGAGATTTAGAAGAGGTAATATGTAATCTATCAAATATTGATGAGTTAATCGTTTAGATTGATGAATTTAAATTGGTCTAATAATTGTTTTTACATTTGTAGATTTTTGATAATGACGATGCTTACATGGCTAATGACATTGATTTGATCAGAGATTTGTTGGCCAGACGTCTTCTTAACTTGTAAATAATGCTTATTTCTTCAAGGTGAATATATAGTTCTAACTCTTTATGTCGACTTTTATAGGGTTAATTAGATTGATGAATTGTGTTACTCTGCCACAAATGTATAATGATCTTTGCTCAGTAAATGCGACAATAACTTTTGTGTTTCGCTGCCACGAGGACTTGGCTTAGGTAGATATATACGTCTAACTCTTGATGAATTTTGTATTTCTCTGCCACAATGACTTTTGTTTTTAACTCTAATGTGTTTATTATGTCTGGACTTGATCTGGTGTACAACATGGAATTACCTACTACAAACTGAATTAGATGTAGTAAAGGGGGTTAAATAAAATTGAACAGAACATTTTTTAAAAAAAATATACCTACGACGCCCTATATAGTAATATAGGGCGCTGTAGGGTACATCTTACGGCGCCCTATATTGCAATATAGGGCGACATAGGGTACTCCTTACGGCGCCCTATATTGCTATATAGGGTGCCATAGGTCTAGCCTACGGCGCCCTATCTTTTAATATAGGGTACTGTACGTCTAGCCTACGACGCCTTACATGATATAGGGCGCCGTAGGCCCTAACTTTCTACTCACATCACATACACGCCCCCTTAGAAAGGGCGCTAATTGGGTTAAAAATAGGGCGTAAAAAGTACATTTTGTAGTAGTGTAGCAGTAGTTTTTTTTGAAAAAACCGCTACAAATTGTGATGTAAATTAGTCTCGATTTTTATAACCGCTACAAATGTTGTTGCCACTAACGACCTTTCGTTTCTACAATGGTAGGCCTTTATTAAAACCACTGCAAATTTTCAACATAACCGCTACAAAAATTTGTTTCGTTTTTGTAGTGGTTTTTAACAGCTACAAAATTCAGTCCTAGATTGTCATCGCAAATTAGTAGCGCTTTGACCTAAAACCACTACAAAGTTCATGATTTAGTAACAGTTTTGTAAACTGCTACTAATGAACCACTACTAATACACTTTTTTTGTAGTGTTAGTGCTAAATCTTCCATACATGCTAGTTTCTTCAGTTAAGACAACCTCTAATATCTCAATGTCTTCTTGATTTGGTGTTTGAAAAGAGAAGAGAGAAGACCTAGAGTTCAAGAAGAGAGGTAAGTCTTAAGTCAAGCTCTATTGAGGTTGTTGTTGATTATGGCTCTTGTTGTTGTTGTTGTTTTGATTTTGGGATACATGAACCCTAAGGAAGGTGCTGCCCAAATTTCTAAAATTACGATGTAGAAGGATTTAAGGTTAAATAATCAAGGGTTAAAGTGGTGATTAGAAATGAGATTTTGATAATCTATGAAATGGAATCATGAAAAAGCAATTATTCCATTCCCATGATGAATTTTGGTCAAAACATGACAGCAACGGGGAGCTGGAATTTGATAATTTTAATGTTTCCAATGAGTTTAATACAAAAATTGTGTAGGGTACAAGTGAGAAATCAAATTTAAAAGCATTAGAAACTAAGATTGAAATTTTGTGCAATAACCTCCCTATGTTGCTGTTTTGAGTAGTTGAAAGGGAAGGAGATTTTTTTTATCTATTTGATCTTAAAAGTGGAATCTCATGCGAAGTCATAAGGGAGAAGCATGTTAAATTTAATTTTTAAGCTTGTGCATCTAAAAGTGCAAAGTTAGAGTTAAAGAGATCAAGCAAAAGTAGTTAGACGAGGTCATGGTTTCAATGATCCTAATGAGTTTAGTAACTTTTTATGTGACTGGACACTATGGAAGTAAGAATGGATGTTTGGACAATGATGTTGAAAGAGAGACAAAGAAAGCAAGAGGGAAATTGTAAAGTTCTAAGGTAGCACACTTTACCCTATTCTTTATGCTTGGTTGCATTTGCATGAATTGACATGTTCATATGTTTACATATTATGTGAAATCATGCCTTTTTATACATATTATAATTTCCAAGCTATGCTGTATGTTTAGTGGTATATCTTTGCTACTAAGATTCTTTGAATCTTATCCTCCCAAAAACTAGCCATGCTAGGTTACAAGCTTCCAAGAAAGAAGTGAATCCAAGACAAAATCGTAAGTAGAGCAAGAGATAAATCTCTATAGCTATAGTTTTCTATAAATTCAAAAATGTATAGCACGCAATATATTTATGAGCTAAGTTTATTTCAAGACCTTAGAATGTATATGTATTATGAAATAATGAATGACATATGATTATTTGCCCAAGTAGAAAATAGGTTACATGCTTTAGCAACATAAAACTTCCATGTAATGATGACTAGAAAGGGTTTCACCCTTAAGGAGAACTAAAGTTGAAGTGATGATATCCAAACAGGGCAAATGGTAACAAAAGCTAATGAAATTTTTTAGATTACAAGTACCCATCCTAAGGATTTCATAGTTTGCTAAATTTGAATGTGTATAATGGAGGATACGATTTCCCATATTTAGAGTTAAAATCGGGAAAAATGTAAAATGACCATGTGAACAATATTTCTTCCTGTAATTTCTGTAATTTATGAGTATGAATGAAGTTTAATCAGTATTTTTTCCTCTACATAAGTAAGAGAGTTTCAAGTAGAACTTAAACAGCTTTATCCCAAATTTTCTAGAATTAATTGTGATTTTTCAAAGTTGGATAAAAAATATGAAATTACCAAATGAATAGTAACCCGGAATCAAAATGCAAGTTTTAATTTATGGGCTTTAAAAGTTGATTCACCTCAACCACAGTGCTTCCAAATATGTAACAAAGTGCTCTAAACTTATAGAATATCTAAGTTTTCTTATTCCCAAAAAAGTGATTCCTTGTGCGTTAGCCGTTGAATTTTGTTGCCATCCAGGAGCACAATATCCAACAATAAATGAAAATGTACGTTTAGCTTGTAATTTAATAATACAATTTTCAACTAATTTACATGAAAATGAAAAAAAATAAATGAGTTAATCTAGTAATTAGATTAAGCTTTGTTGTGGGTAATTAATACAAGAGATAACCCTCTTGCAAACTGAGTACAGAAATACAATCTTGGGCATTCTCCCGTAGATCACCCCCCAAAAACAACGTGCTGTGTCGCAGGATGATCCGTTTGATGAGTTATTTTGAAAAGAGACAAAAACCAATAACAATCAAACCAAAATAGATAAATAAAAATGCAATAGGAGAGAAAAAATCGAAAATTTTGAAAAAGGAAATTAAAATTAAAAATAAGTTAACAATGATACAAGGGAGAAGGATGTCATTAAGCACATCTACCGTAGTAGAGGACCATGATATGATCATTGGTTGATAAATCTGGAAGCAAAGTGGGTGTCATGGGACTCCAAATGTTATCTCTTACATGCTCCAATGTCAACAAAGGCCCAAGTTGTTGCCCTCTACATCTTATCTCTATCTGCATTCATAATTATCATATATATATATATATATATCCATTCCTTACATCATCCAAAAAACAAAAACAAAACTAGAGGCATTCATTACTTTCTATAATCAAATACACGTGACAATTAAGGAAACCACATGACAGCTTTCTTCAAATTATCACTCCAAATTTTCATAATCATGACGCTCATGACTTCGCAATAAATAAATTGCCCATACCTCAACCCATGTGATACACCCACGTGATTCTAAGAATCTTGCTACTATAATAGCAGCAGTATTTGTTTCTTGAAAAGAAATTTAAGTTGATCTTAGGGGCTCACAGGGTTAAGGTAGGCTTCACAAATTATCTAGTAACAAGATTCTTGCATTAGTTTTGGAACTTGAATACACACTCTTAATCAGGCTAATTCTTTATGAATATAATTGATCTAACCTTTTGTTGGGTGAACCACTATTTTTTATTCTTGTAACGTTTCGTAATTCATATATTCATATATAATTTTTAACTGTTGTGTCTGAAGCCTTCTGTTCCCTAAATCAATATCATCCAATATTCACGTAGTCATCTCTCTCATTACTTGAGTGGATGCGTTTATTAACTTCTTCTAATTAAAGGGTGTTAATATGATGGATTGAATTGAGAGGATTACCTAATGAATACTATGTTTAATTGGTTTTCAATTCTAACGGGTAGTTTGGGTCACTATGGAAACCCTTAGAGAGAGACTAATCTTGTAAAGAGATCAAGAAAGAGACTACATGGATGAAGATGAAGAAATCCTGATGTTTTAAAATGCAGCATAGGAAAATTCACATCCGTTACAGATTCATCATTCATGAACAGGAATACTTAACGAAGCATTTTGCTAAATTAATTTAGGATTTATTTATTATCCGATATAGCAAATACAGATAAGATTTAATGTGTTAAAATCCGAATCATATATTATCTCGTTAATTGAGATATTAGGAAGTTGTGATAAATCTATTATGAAAAACTGATGCATATTGTGGAATATCTTAGGTTATTAAGACATGGATATTTTACCTTTCATCAGACCCTCATCATCCCAACTATTGAATTTTTCAGTGATTTACCTGTCCCCGTCTCTATTTTGTTTCTCTTGTGGTGCATTTACTATTGAAGGTTTAAGAGCACACCTGAACAGTCTCGTGTTCTGGTTGCTCTCGGTATCCAAACAAACTGGATTATTATTTAGGACTCAGTTATATTACACAACAAAAACACAGAGAAAAGCGTTTTTAGGGAAAAGGAGATTATGTTCTACAGGAGAGCAAAGTAATTGTTTCCATAGGCTTATCCTCTATTATAGGGACGATAAAAGCGAGCAGTTCCACGTTACATGAAAATGGAAACCTGTTCCAGCAAATTCAAATTTAAACATTTGGAGAATATTACACCTCTAACCCAGAAACTTGTTTATTGCACTTTCTTCCCAAATTAAGTGGACAGGGCCTAATTCACCAATGATGGACTAGCCCATTTTCTAACAACTCTGCTACTTTATATTAGGCTCTAGCAATCTAATTTCTTTGAGTGCACTACTAACCCAACGCACATCATAACCTACGTTCCCTCTCTTTCCTGTCTATATTTTCTAACAACATCAATGATTAACATAGAAATCAGAATATCAAAGATTCAATAAATTGACAACATATACATATCCAAAACATTTTATGTTCAAAGATTCTGTTGGTACCTAGAAATTAAAGTATATTATTGGTTTGTGGGTCGTGCTTGTTCAAGGATCAATGATAGGCATCGAAACTTAGGGGACAACAAAGACCACCGACAGAAAGTAGAGGAAGAGAAGTGGGAGAATGAAGATAGGGATGGGGAGTTGGTGAGATGAAGACAGATAGAATGCTAAACATTGGCAAAGATAGAAAATATGTTGAGCAAAGACAGAAAAGAAACCCCTATGAGGTGAAAAATACAAGTTCGAATCCCAAAATTCGAACTTGTTTGTAGAACTTCAGCCCTAATAATACTCCCATCCTTATAGAGATTGATTTCAAGTCTAAAGTGGCTTAGAAATATCTCTGGTTAAATAAAAAGAAGACAAAAGAAGAGCAGCCCGGAAGTCAAGTTGTTGACTTTAAAGCCATTTATATTCTTTGCTGGGTTTATTAACGTCATGCTCAAATGTTTGATGGCCACAATTTTACTGGCCTCCCAAGCCATTGCATAGTCTTCATTATTTAATTAAATATTTAACAAAAACCAATTGATAACAATGTATAATAATATCATTTATATAACTAACATAAAAACAATTTCAATTCAGAAAATTATGTCATTTCGGCACCAGCAATAAACAATAACCGATTCTCCAGTGACCAATATATAGAGATTTTCAACTGATTCTGAGACTGATTAGTAATTTTTTGGTCTAACAAACAAATTTGGTTTGACTTGACTAACATTACTTAAAACTATAATTCGCTGATAAATTCCATCACATTACCACATACGTACATACCATTATAGAGAGCAAAAAACTGAAAGGACTGTAAACACAATTATACTAATTGTGTGACACTATTATACTACAGTTATATTTAGTTCAATGATTATAAGGGCAACGTTATTTAAATTTTAAGTAAATTTTTATATAAATAATTTAAATGAGTATTTTAGAGAGTAATATATTTTACACATCTTCAATGAAAATTACGGAAGCTGTACAGCTTGTTACACCATTAATAGTGATTATTGTTTATTAAGTTCTTCCATTTTATTTTTTAAAAATATTGAGAGTTAAAAATTATTTTTTATCTTTAAAACTATTTGTGTAGTAATAATGATTATGCAAAACTGAAGTATGAAATACGATTCAGGTGGAAAAAAAAAGAAATATGAGATCAGGATGAAGTCATGCTTTGTCAGGTGGTTCTGGCCCTACTTCCACCACGAACCATATAAAATCTTTGTAACGTCTGCTTTACCCTTAAGATCTCATTTTCTCTTTCCACTTCAGAGAAAAATAGATTTGCTTTACGCAT
Source organism: Vachellia pachyceras (assembly GCA_025593235.1). Classification (NCBI taxonomy): domain Eukaryota; kingdom Viridiplantae; phylum Streptophyta; class Magnoliopsida; order Fabales; family Fabaceae; genus Vachellia; species Vachellia pachyceras. Next base: position 25,826 of record JANTPZ010154005.1, read on the forward strand.
CGCCAAACAGATTCTAAATTTTTCCTAAATATTTCTGATGCAGCAGCAAGGACGAATGGCTGTCTTTAATCATTACAAGAGACCCATTATTCACACTTTGCTCCTAAGCCAAAATCATCGTCCCTTAGACTTTACTATTCTTTATGCTATTCATCACTCATCCTTTTAACAACATTTATCAATAACGTATATATTATGTATATCTATATATTATAGTAATATTATATAATATATTTGAGGGTGGATCCATAAAGCACGGCGAAGAATAGGCTAATACCCCATTAACAAAATTTAATAATAATAGTTATAGTAGTTATGTATTAAAAATATATTGACACCTTGTTCTCAAAAAAAAAATGTTGACACCCTTCCTTTTCGTTCTTCACGAAAAATCTTGTGAGACGAAAATTTCTATGTTCATGGACGTCTCTATCACTTTGTTCCACCAAAGCCCTTATTGCATGCCAGCACAAATTACTGTACATAAATAATAGCTTTTGGATTTTTGCCAGATACCTCAAGCTAATTCTATATATGCTTAATCTATTAATATATGAAGCAATCCCTCAAATAATAATTAAAGGGAACCCTTTCTTTTTCCAATTATGCATGCATATAATTGCCCAACTACATTTATAGATAAATATTTGTACAATTATCTAATATTTTTCAGATCTCCTTTATTGCTTTCTTTATGATTTGCTTCGTTTGGACGTTAAACTAACATATAGGGTTATTCTCAAATTATATAGCACAGTGAATTAGATTAAGATTTTGTCATTGTTCGACATGAATAGCCATAGGTATCGCTTTTCGGTGATTGGTTGAGGATGATAACCATATGTTATGGGGCCTTCTCTTTTGGTTCCATCCCAGTGCAGCACTTGTGTGTTTGATGGAATTTCTAAGCCCTAAATATTTCATAAGAAAACAGAGAGAGACAGAGGGAATACATACACAAATAGAGAGAGAGAGAGAGAGAGAGAATGGGTATGGGAAGGGTCTACAAGAGGAGTGAAAAATGAGGGAAAAGCTTGACAAAAGGAGGAAGAGAATAATAGGCATGAAGATGGGTTATGAGAAAGACAGGGTCCACGTGTGATTTTCGAGGCCCTACGATATCATAGTGTTCAATTAGTGTTAATATCAATAACGTACTTATCTTGTAACCTTTTTTGTATGAATATAATGAGTGTCAACTAAGAAAGGAGGCCATGATAAAGGTACACCCAATCAAGTGATCCAACATGTGTTTTTACATGTTAAAGTCAATGCAACATTTATAAACCATAAAAGCAATAAGAAAACATAGAGGCTCCTTTTTTTTTTTGGTTGGGTGGTTTTTCACGTTCCACCATGGAATTCAGCGTCTTGCTTTCTTCTATTCATTATTAATACCTAGACCCTTTGTTCAAAATCTCAAACAAATTAATACCTCTTTCATTTCTATTTATAGGGTCATATTAACATAATTGCGTTGTTTGAAAAAGCAGTAAACATTACTCAGATGCCACAAATATGTGGGAAATAAACTTTTTTCAAATATATCCTTATTTATAAATGGATAAGTGAAAGCAATATAAGAAAAATGATGAAAGAAAATGTTTGGAGGAATTAATTGAGGGGCTGTCCAATTCAAAAAATGGGAATTTTATAAATAAGGATGGAGAGAGTATATCTCAAGCTACTTAATGATCTTAGATACTCATTAATTATTAAACATATGTAACCTCTCAACCATTATATTTATTTCGGTTATAGTCTTTTTAGTTAGCAATGATTAATCAATTTGATAATGAATGGGTCCTAAACAAAGGAAAATTAAGCCTACAAAAGAAAAAATAACTATATATACCATATATCTGGCGAGAGTAACTAATTTTATTAAGTTTTGGACCAGTTGTACAATATAACCTAACGTTAAAATGTAGCTAGCAAAATGACTAAATCAATGGTCTAAGGATGACAACATGATAAAGGGTCACAAATATATGATAAATATATTTAATGCCTTACACATACTATTCAAGATATAATTAATATTGGATATACAAATACTTTAGTTGACTCCTACCTATCTATTGGTAAATATATAGAGTTGAGAAAGACAAGTTTCTATCTTATATATACGTTTAGCTGTGTAATGTAGAGCAGGGATATTCTATATGTTACAAGAAATAAGGTGTCATAATATCACCTACTCACCTTCAACGTGAGCGTTGGCCCGGAAACTTGCATGAATTTTTGACGCAATATGGAATGTTCGAGCGTATTCCTCAAACAACTTATCATGTTTCATATTTTCGTTTGCGTGCATTCACACCCCCCCACCCTTCTGCTCTCATTACTAGCACCTTTTTTGTCCAAACCTATCAAATTAACCAAAATCCTACATTAAGGGTCATTTTGATATCTTTAAAAGATAATGAACTTTATATAATTTCATTAATTTATGAAAAATAGTTTAATTTTCCAACAAAACCGCGTTGTTTTTTTTTTCGTTTAACACTTTTAACCTCGTATTCCTCTATCTTGTTAGCTGGTCATCTCATTACCATGCACGGATGCATATGTATATGCCAACATATAAATAAATGTGTAGAAATGGTGAGAAAAGTGGAAAGATATACCGGCAGAACAAATCGATACTTGGATTAAGATAATGGAAGTTTACAACTTAAAAGATTAGAAGTATTCACGAAATTTCGGTTTTTAGGAAAATGTCGCAAGGCCATGCTAAGGGGTCGCGCGCGCACGTCTGATGACTTCGATATAACTTGTAAGAGAATGTGGGGGGGGGGATATCATGTATTTTCGCACGTTGTTAGATTTAGTTTCCTTTTATTGTCTTTCAAACTATTCAAGCAAGACTTTGGCCACACTAACAGTTTTATAGTTTTCTTACCTCAATATAAGGATCACTAATCATCTACATACCAGAAAAGGGAAATAAAACCAAAACAAGCAAATTAAGTAGTTGTTTCACAGCATAATGAAACTTATTATGTTTGTATGTCTATATTGTGTGTATATGGATATCAATATGTATGAAATTAAATAGAAGTCGAGTTTGAACTAGATTTCAGACTTTATGTGAAACTATTTGGAAAAAAAAACACTACAAAAAAGTTTAACACCAAGAAATCAAGAAGAGGAGGAATGAAATTTTAATTGCACTAATTAAATTTAAATAAAATATTATCGGTAAACGTAGTAAATTATGTAACGAGAAGGATAAAAGGTTGGTGCTATAAATACCTTAAATGTTTTAAAGTATAAATACCTTAAATGATTTAGTTAAGTTCTTATTTTTGTATGCATTGAAGTGTTTCCACGGACTAAAAAAAAGCCCTAAAATACCTTCTAATAATTGCTATAAATTACAAGCCTCATGTGACAAAGCATATGCGTGTAAAAAAAAACAGTAAATATTCCACACTCAGCCTTTCTATGCTCAAGACAGTAAATGAAACGGACGGATGCTCTCTCTAAGAAAATCCCTAATTAGTCCCTAGTGCTTTCCAAAGGAAAAAAATTTATTGCCAATCTTCATTTTCATGTTAAAGCAATTACACTTTATATGGAGCTTTGAATCAATGTACGTGTCCCTTAAACTTAAGACATAAGCTGCGAGCTTGCTATGTTTTTGGAAGGAATCTACTACCTCTTGCAGCAATTATTAGGCAACAAGTGATAGATGGAGTGTGCATGAAGTAATGTAAAGTACTGGGACACACAATAATGTGTGTATTCTAATTATATCACTTAATAAATCCATTGCACGCTTGTGCATGTTCTAATAAAGGGCGTATATCATAAGTGGCTTAAAGTCCACATAAATAGCTAAAATTGGTGCAAAACTTAACCCTGTGAATCATTAGTTAACATCTAAACTTTAACTAATAGTGTTTCTATCCCCTACAACGATATAATATATAGATATATATAATATTATTCGCGCACTGCGAAGTTTGAGAAACAGTTCCTCTTCAAATGCTGTTTTCTACATCCAGACTTAATGATAGGTATATGGCATTTTTCTTAAACCAAACACTAGATGTATGGCTATCTGTTTATCATGGATCATCAGATAGCAATGACAAAGATCAGATCCCTCATGGTGGCTAAATTTAGCTCTCTATTGCCAAAGAAGAATTCGGTTTATTTTCAAGATTTATTCGGGAATTCTCTTGAGTTTCCTCAATATCGATTGTTGAGTTAATTTCATGGTAGTGTATATAAACACAAATTAGTAGAGTTGTTAAGATACAAAGATGACTATATGGTGGAGTGTTTTAATTAATTTGGCATAGTGATGAACCCATTACCCCAACATCTATCCCACTTTATATTATATGCTTCTTTGGGAAAGATGGAATGAGGTAGTTGTTGGATGGCGAGTACGTCCTTCATTTCTTTTTAGTAATTACCCCAGTTAATTCCTCCTTTTGAACCAAAGTTGCATATCTCACCAAACATGAGGGTTTTAGGATATAGCACATGTCGTTGGTTACACAAACACATGCCTGGTTGCTCTAAACTCTATATATATATCACACCAATATATACTCTTAGCCTCCTCAATATAAAATATTAGCTGAAAAATTATACGGAAGACATAAAAGGAAGATGGGTTCCATGAAATGCACTTCTCACCTAAACAAGTATGGTACAAATATCCGTGACCGGATAAATCTATTTCAGTTCTGCCGTATCTATCGTATATATAATCAATATCACTTTGCTAGCTAGTTCCCATGTTAATTATGTAACTCGGCATTTTAACCGGTGGAAGCGTAACAATTTGATTTTCAAATTTGGGCAGTCCTATGAGAGTCGACTTTTATTGTTGTTTTCTTCTTTTGGATGCAAGTTTTTAGGGAGAAATGAATGGGATCGGAAAGATGTAAAGGCCTAAAAGTACCGACTTCTCATGATGTAGAACACATTTAGGTGCATATATGTGTATGTGTGTATATTGAAAGAAAAATATTGCGGAGATGAAGAGTGTAGGGATGGGTACCTCAGATTCGCTTTGGAGATTCAACTTGTTAACCAAATACTTTAACAACAATCGAACCGTCATTCTTCCATCCCTGAAGTGTATGGGTTATTACGAGAAATTAATAGAATCTATTTTTACATAAACGTTTTCTTAAAAATTATTACCAAAGAAATTATTTGCATTGAAAGAAAATAGAGAAGGGAGAGGGGAAGAGAGAAAGAAAGAGTATAAAGTACTTGACTCTGAGGTAGCTCTTGTGAATTTGGGGCAAGAACGGTTCTCTGGCTCTGCATTGAAGGTACACAGTGAACCATTTGATTACAGTTCAGCAAGTAAGTGATATGTGTGTGTGTGAACATGTACTGATTTGAAGTTACAGAAGGAAAAAAACTAATAAGGTTGAAGCATACTGGTCTGGGGAGGCTTGAAGCATGAACCAAATTCCAGAATGAGGCCTGCGAGGAGGATCGACAACTCTAACATCAGAGCTCGGACCAGCTGAAGTATCATCATGAAAGCCGCGAGAGAAGTGAAAGGGCATCGGAAAATAGGAAGCAGCTAGATGATGATGAGAGCTCAAAGGAAAGGAAGAAGAGGAGGATGAAGGCATAGTGAAAGGGCTGGTAGGAGCGAATGCCCAGTTAGTGTGTGAATGATGTGGAGCAAAGCCGGAAGCACTGTGAGGATATTGAAGCTGTTGAAAAAGAAGATTAGAGGGTGGTAGTGGAGGAGGGGGAGGAGGAGGAGGAGGTTGTGGGCAGCTGAAATTCAAAAGCGGGGTTACAGAACTACTGAGATGAAATGGTGCCGGTGGCCGCAGGAGCGGCCTGCACGGCTCGGAATTCGAATGGGGAAGAAGGTCCAGCTCCACCAGTGAAGATGAACCACCTAATTCTTCACCTTCTCTTCGACGTCCTATGCTTAATTGAAGCCATCCTTCATCCTTTTCTTGCTCTTGCTGATTAATCTGATTATTCCCTTTCGATCCACACCCACCTACACTCGCACTGTTACTTCTGGATTGATCATCCTCACCCATGTCCGATTCTAATAATTCAGATTCCCTGCAAATATTCTGATTAAAATAATATGATCCTTGAACTTCAAGTCTGCTCATAACAGTGCCACCGCCAAATTCACCACAACTCTGTTGTCGCTGCTCTTGTTTTGACAGCTTGTGTTGAGTTGCAGGAAGCATGGTCATATTGCTTTAGCATAACCCTCCAATGACTTCTCCGGCGACCCACTATGGCTATGATTGCTGCACCTGACCTCTATCTCAACGCAACCCATGGACATATGTATCGGAATCGAGATGCTTTTATATAGGGACGACGGATCTGCCATGCGAATAATTGTAGACTACTTTCTCATCAACCGAAGCCATCCAACGGATAAGGGTTTCTCTTATTCGATCTCTCCTCTAAATATCAACCCACCAGAAGTCTAACAATTCTTGTAAATCTCACTTTCCATTCATTCTCTTTCTTTGGAAGCTTGTGTGTAAAAGAGGGGAGGGAGAGAGAGATTTCTTTACGCAGTCACAGAGGGGGAGAGAGAAACAAAGACGGTGTTCTTTTTCTTTATATGTATGTGTGTATATATGGGCCGGGATTAATTAAGTATGCAACGAGAACAATGTAACATATTATACGCTTACGTCCCTCAATCTGATTTTACAAACCGAAATTTTAACATTTTCCCTCGATATAGTTAAATTTATATTGAAATCAGAAGCAACTTTATTTTATCCTTTTTTAAAACATTGTAAAAATATATTTAGAATTAGAGAGGAGAGGGGAAAGGCATGGAAGACACCGAGTTCGGGCCATGTTCCCAGGAGAGTTTGACTGCAAAGAGGTCTTTCTTTTTGTTGTATCGCAAAAAGTTCCTTTTTAACCCAAATATGGTCTGGTCGGTTATCCTCATTAACATTAGCAACTAATTTCAAACATCTGATCTTGCTGGCTAAATAACTGCCACAAACACGAGC
>JANTPZ010154006.1:1708-25802 GCA_025593235.1 Vachellia pachyceras
ACTACCTCTTTAATGGTTGATTTCCTTGATCAAAGCCCTCTTTTTGAAGATGAAAAGTTAGGGTTTCAAGGTATGAAAATGGAAAAGAGAAGGCTTTTGAGGTAGAAAAAGGTTGCAAGTTCTTTCTTGAGTAGTAAAAACTAGCTTGATGGTTTTTTATCGTTGTTTTGGTTGTTGTGAAAATTTTTGGAAACCCTAAATGTTTGGGGAGGTGCTGTCCATTTGGAAACTTGAGAGGGAAAGATGTATTTGAGTGGTTTAATGCATGAAAAGGAGTTGAAAAGCAAGAATACACATGTATATGAAAAGAAAAGTTGAAAAATCGAAACTTCCCTCTTTTGTGCAGATTTTCGAAAAAATCAAAAGAAATAGAGGGAGTGGGATTTTGATGATTCTAATGCTTCCAATGGCTTCAAAATGAAGTTTTGTGTAGGGTAAAAATATGAAAGGGATTTAAGAAGCATTAAGGACCATAAAAGTCAAGTCTTGAACTTGAAGGGTCTTGAAAATGCAAGAGGGAGTATCATTGCGATTTTGTAAATTATTGCTTGAATTAATGATATGAAGTTAATGGATGTGCCTTGGTATCATGGTTAGGAGGTTGAGACCTTCAAGAGCATATTTGGAAGGTTATCCAAGAGAGCTCTAAAGCTAAAAGGAGGTTAAGCTAAAGAGGTAGCAAGACTACTAACTCTTCTAAACTATTTTATGAACTTGTTGTGAATGGTGCATTATTCTATGATGTATGAACTTGTTTTGTGTATGATATGTGATCTTGATTGCTATGGCCATATGCATGATAATGAAATGTTTGAATATGTCACATGTACCTTGATCATACACACATTTTGAAAAGTATTACATGCACATTCACAAGTTTTGTTAGTTAGTTTTGCTATTGGGATTTTCAAAAATCTCATTATTCCACAACTAACCATGTAGGGGCAAGCTCAAGCAAGGGTAAGAATGAGGTTATTGATGGATGAAGATGATGTGTTTGCTTGAGTGAATTTGGGGTAAATATTATGATTGATAAGCTTTACCTACAAGTGGTTGTAGTTTGTAATCCATAAACCTCCACATGAAGAAGTAAGTGGATATGTGGTGATGCATGCATGGATATGTGTTAGATGTGCTAAAGAATGGGAATAAGTAATCATGCATGATGAGAGGTTGGTTTATGAACCAAAAAGAAGTTTTGGTGAGTTTTAAGAAAAAGTTAGATTTCAAAGCTTAAGAGTTCTAAAGACCCTGAAAATGAACCTGTTTCAAATGGCGATTAAAAATAGCAAAAGAATTCCGATTGATCTGAACTTTCCAGTCATAAACTACACATCCCAAGATTTAAAATTATATAAAATTTGTGAAATTTGGATGTGTATTTTGAGAGATATGATTTTCCAAAGTTTAAGGTAAAAACTGGAAATCTGGAAAATGACCATTGGAGCAGCGAGTGATTTTTGAATAAACTGATTCAAATGGGCAAGTTTTTGGGCCAATGAGTATTTTTTCCCTATATATCACTTAATAATATAAATTTAGAAATTGGAACCACTCAATTTCTTTTTTTCTAAAATTAATTATGATTTTTTAAAGTTGGACCAGAAATCTGAAAAAATGTCTTATATACAGTAACAGCGTTTTCTACGTTTTTGAAAAACCAAGTTCACAATTTAGACAAAATTTTGATATCTAAAACCCAAGAGTGGTTCAAAAGTAATCTAATACAAACATATAGGGGATAAATAGGAGGTGTTACAAACATAACAATGAATTAAGAGTGCTTTCGGTTTCTTTAATCTCAAGTTTTTCCCTCCAGTGATCCTACGGTCAATGCGTACAGGGTTGCGAGATTGGCTCTATCTAAACGCAGTTGATTCACTCTCTTCACCATTGTGATTCCAGGGAGAATTGCTTAATTAAAAGACAGAAAAAGAAAGAAAAAAAGTGGAAGACAAACAAATAAGGCAATAACCATAAAATGATTTTAAAAAAAATCTGCCAGTCGGGCTCTAGCTATCAATTGTATTAGCCCACTTGTTGCCTTTTGTGTTTTTCCCCCAATCCTTTCTGTCAATGTATTGAAATTGTGATATGCTCCAATTAGCTTAAATTTGTCTTAAACCTTTTTGTGCTGTTCATACTTGGTGATGTGAAGTATGGAGAGAAAAAGAAGACGACAGAAACATGATTAAAAAAAGGCAAGACGAAGGAAAGAAAGCCATAACTGAGTCCATTGATCTCCTTCTCGCGAGTGATTAGAGGGTTAATCCATTTTCTATTGAAATGGTCCAATAATTCCTTTGATCCATATGTCACCGGGAAACCATGTGTTGAGCCAGATGACAGCACAGAGGGGAAAAAAATAGATTCACATGATCATTATGTAAGAGAGGGAAATTAGATCGTTGAAGAAATTGAGGTGCTGAACCGTTATGAAGTCAAGTAGTTCCTGTTTAAATAAGTTAATTAATAACACGTAAACAAATTTAATAAACTCATCACACTGAATAACCATGGTTTTTACTGCAGTTTAGTTACAAGCTGTAAATTAAATAGAACTGTCACACCATTTTCAGCAGACCAATACATCAATATAATTCAAGTTTGTGTAGGTACAATGCAGATTTGAAAGATAGTTATTCTCTATAGTTATATCATGGAGGAATATTAAGCATGCTCATTTAAATTCTCAGATTATTAGACAAGCTTAACCAAGACTTATCATTTTAAATATTTTAACCATTAAATTCAGGATGATGACATAAATGCTACACAACATAGCATCTTTGGATAACAAAATATAGAGAGCTTGCTTTAAGATGAATTTTGGATATATGGATTTTATATTTAAAATCTCAAAATAAATCTCACAAAAAAGAAATTCGGTAATGCTTATTTTATTTACCCGTATAACCAAATATCTTATGAATTAAGTTTCATTATTTAACTTTAGGAATGGGGAAACCTCACGATTGTCCTTTTATGCTGCAATATATCGTTTTCAAACTACAAAATGTTGAACACGAATATTGATCCCAAAAACTTTTATGTTGTTTTGTTCCCTTGGTTCCTTTGTCTAAGGTCTTTGGTTTTCCTTTCTAAGAAGGTAGGGCCTGGAAACAAATTGCTTTTTCTATAGAAACTTTTGTAGAACACAATCAAATAAAATACAAATTCACCCCATCACATCTCCGAAAGAGCCTGAGACTAGTAAAGCAAATCACATGACTGAGCTATCAAAGTAATTAGTCCCACACTTGTAGCTGATATGATTTATATTCTATTTGTTTTCTACTTTGTCATTGGGTTAGAACAAACATGAATCACATTGTTCCATATACAAGGCTTCTGCCAGAGATTTCATTGCAGTACTGACTTGATTCGTGTGCCAGCCTGGATTATCCAATAACTGCTAAAAGTTATCTTTATGGAAGATGAAGAGAAACCTGCTCGAATTGTCCTCTTGTTAAGTCTGTACCGATCACATAATTATTTATGGGGTTGCTTTGAGTTACTCTAATTAAAACCAAGTCTTTATCAGCTACTTCAATTTCCCTAACTTAATCAGGTTCCTTCTCTGACATTGCCTTGCACGTATATACATATTCCAATGAGACACTGAGACTTCTGCTGTAAGATAGATATCCAGAAGGAAAAGTGAGATTATCTTTGTTTCCTTATGGCAATGTTTTTTCTGAACAGATTATATGAGGATGACACAGAATCAACGTCTCATTGGTGAGGGATCACAATCAGAGAATCAATTTTGAAGTATTCTGGCTGATGATCGTTCTAGCACATTCATTCTGCACAATGAGGTATAAAAGCAAAAACGATGGAGCTAAGTAATCAAAAAAATTAAAAGGGGAATAAAAAGGCCTACAAAACGCCACGCGACCATGTCCCTTGGCTTTATAAAAAGTCAGTCATTCTTTTAATAATTGATAAAGGAGCATGTGAATATTTTGACCAATAATCGAAAACTCTTTCTCGAACCTATAAATCTCTTTGTATCTTCTGATGCTCTAAGTTAGGCTTGATTAAAACTCTTTCCTATATTCTCTAACTCAAAAACCGGCCTCAATGGATCCTACCCAGATCAAGAAGATTCAGGCTATGAAGAGATACAAGAGGCATCAGCTTCTGGATAACTTGTATTTTTATTCATTGATTGCTTTGACATGCATTCTGTTCTGTTGTGTCCCTCTTTTACTTCATTACTTTTCTTCTCTCTTGAGGGAGTTTTTCATTGTATTCGTCCCAAGTTTTGTTTCAGCCATATTGGACTCAAGGCTGTTATTCGTACTAGGTAACATCATCATTGTTGTCCTTGTAGTAAACTCCAGAGTCTTCTCTTCAAAATCCTCTTCTTCAACTTCTGATTTTTACTATGACGAGTTCGTCAAGAGCAGAGTTGAGAGACAGATCCAAAGGTCTCAAGCTCCAACATCAGGGTACATGAAAGTTAAAGAATTGAAGGAACAAGTTTCAGAGCATGTAGCTGTGAAAAGGGAAGAAGTAGAAGAAGGGAAAGCAGATGAAGGTAAACTGGGTTTGGCTTCTGATTCCGATGAACTGAGCAAAAGGGCTGATGATTTCATTGCAAGAGTGAACGAGCAGATTAAGCTTGAGCTTAACCTGTTGCAATGTAGCAGTTACTTAGAAGAGTGAGTTTAATTAACACAGTGGGAGAATATGAAGCATTACTAATTAATGCTTGTTCTTAGAGTTCAATAAATTGAGACCAAAAAGACAATTTTGTCTGGTTTCAGTTTCTGATCCTATTTTGGATAGCACAAAATAGGAATATATACACAGAGAGAGAGAGAGAGAGAGAGAGATCCTTTCAAGAATTCCTGAATTATGATCATTGAAGTGCTCATCCAGAAATACTTTTCCATATGAAATTTATGATTTTCTCTCCAGTAAGTAAACATCTGAAATAGTCATTAAATTATTTGTCCAAAGTTCTTGAAAGGAATAATTATGTGGGCACTCTGTCTTTATTGAAATTTCGAATCCGATCAGTTTTGCTTATGCCCAGCATGGAAGGACAAGATCTTTAATGCAGGTTTCATTAAACTCAGGTTGCACACTTGCATCTGGCATAAAAAACTTGTTTGAATTTAAGAGAGTAAGTAAATTTAAATTAAAAACATTGGTGCTGGAAGGTAAGTGGGATTGTCTACGTGCTAGATAATTTTTGGAAAAAACTACATAGATACATGTTTCAATACAACTAGATAATTTTACCTGGTTGTTATCTGCTATGTAACTTTGACAGATATGATAAAACAATTCGAATTTGATTGTTTGACAATAGTAAGACGTGAGTTTATTTAAAAGCAACAGCCGGTAGTGGTATATGGGGTTCTTAAAATAGACATAGTGGTATATTTGGAAAGGCCTAATTGCAATGACGTTATGACAAATATGAAAGGAAGAAATCAATTTATGTATGCAAGGAATAATCCTAACCCTGTATTTGTGTTTTCCTAGGCAGAAATAATGTTACAGGAATTTTGGGAAGCAAGAGTCTCCCTATCCAGCATCCAAACCACCTACATGTTGTTGGAAAAGTGTATGTGTTAAAAGAGAAACGGAAGTCCCACATTACTCAAGTTAACGAGGGCTTGAGAGTATATATGTTAAGGAGTGATGTGGGCTTGTAAAAAGGCCAAGAGAGGAGGTGGGTTTCGCACACACATGAACAAGCAGAAATAGAGTAGTGCCTAAATTAGGCATTGGATACTTTTTGATTTTTCATTTTGAAAATTAGCAAAATAATGATTTTCATAGTTTAAAAAAACTCGAAACCTTTGAATTCAAAATGTTGGGGCAATAACAAGCATAAATGGAGCAATGCAGTTGAAATCTGGCAATCCCCCATGTGCGCGAATAAAATAAGCTTTGGATACTTTTTTATTTTTCATTTTGGAAATTTGCAAAATAATGATTTTCATAGTTTAAAAAAAACCTTGAAACCTTTGAATTCAAAATGTTGGGGCCTATCAATTCTTCATCCTGGCTTTTTTCTAGCGGTGTTGATCCAGACTTGATTAGCCATAAACCACATACCGTTGTCCGCCAACATTCTAGTATTAAACTCACATAATGATATTGTTTGCTAACGTGCTAACCAATGCTTAATGGTGATAATGGGGTGTTAATCGGTGTTTAATGGTGTCCAACGTTTGAATATCTCCAAGCGCCTATAAATACCGGCCTCAACCAAAGAGTCCAGTGCACCGAGCTTTTAAGCTTCCCTCCTCTTTTCATCCTTGCTCTCTGAGCGTCTGCTTTTACCTTTCTTGTTCTGTTCCTTGCCCCGGTGGGAAGAACCCGTTTAATCCTAGGGAGTTACCTTCCTGTGACGGAATAACTCTTTAGAACAGTGTTTACGGACACGACTCGGTTGACATTTTTGCTCTCAGGTTTTGTTGTTTTGCAGGTTCGGTACTAACACATGTGGTGAATGTAAAAAATGGAGAAAGCTAGGAGGAAATTATATGACAATTAATACAGATTGTGCATTTCATTTAGAATATAGGACTGCCACTGCCTGGGTGCTTTGTGATTCAAACGGGGGATTGCTACAGGGTCAAGACAAAAATATTCAAGCTGAGTCTGCACTTATGGGTGAATGTATTGCAATGAAAGAAGCTATGATCTATGCCGTAGTGAACCAATTCGATGATGTGCCTTTTGAATTTTATAGCAGGATACTCATCAGGTGTCCTACAGATGCAAGTGAACCGCCGGAATGGAATGGAATGGAGGTGTGGTCCTATTTTGAAAAATATCTTTCCTATAAGGAACTTTGGAAGAAATTACTGTTTTGAGTATGTTTGAAGAGAAGCAAATTTAGCGGCTGACTGGTAGCTAAAGCTTTGATATAAAGGTCATGCCTAGAAGACTGAACGATAAGACTTGTTGTCACCTCAGTTATTAAGGATTTTTAAAGCTGATTTAGAAGGGTTCAGAATGACCTCGAATGATATCTTCTAATTGATGTTTAGTTTCAATGCAATTTTATTTTCTTTGCTTTGACTTGGAGCGATTTTTACTTATTATATTTCTAACAGTAATAGTCATCTCTTTTTGGCAATATATATATATTTGTAATGCTGGATATTTTTGGTCAATCCCAATCTTCCCCAGAAAAATGGAGCTTTGAGCATGAACGAAATAATTTACAGCTCCAATAAGAAAATTTACATCAACACATTAGAAAATTAACAGCTCTCATTCTCTGTATTCTTAAGATAAATTACAACTATAATTAACAAATTTAAAATAACTCCCATTTCCAATATTTCCAATCTAATTTACAACTAAAATAAATAAATTTACAGTCATGTACAATAAAGTTAACAATTCTTATTCCACGCATTCTCAACTTAATTTACAACTCGAATGAAAAAAATTTGCACAAAATATAAGGAAACTTATAATTTTATTGTAAAATTTATTTTCTTACGGGTTATTGAAATTTTTTTCTATTTGTGTTATAAATTTATTATTGCAATTATAAATTATTTCTTCGGCGACTGGCCATAGGTATCCATTCTCGGGTTTGGCTTATCTCATAGTCATCTTTTCAAGTATCTTCTAAGAATGACATCCTCACCTTTAAATTAAAACAAATGGAGGGTCCTGATTTATTTTTTATATAATTACTATTATAAATATAAATAAATGAATTTAAACTATTAAAATATTATCTACATGATTTATAACTATAATATTTACACCATAACTAAAATTTTAATTTATAAACTATTATAGTAAGAATTTTATAAAATATTAAATTTAAAACATTCATTGTTTAATCTAAGAATGGAGATGTGAGTATGAAAATATACTGAGAAGGATAATTATGAGGAAATCCGCTCCCATCCATGCTCAGGTGATTGGCCGCAAGTGATGTCTAGCCGTTTTTTTTTTTTAATAAGGGTGTTAAGATCTTTTCACCAACAAAATTAAATTTCATCTTAGTCCTTATGCTGCATGTTCTTAGGGTGTTTGGATCACTGAAAATTAGATTAGGGAAAGGAAAATCTGGATATTCCATCGTACATACGCATTTGGTTAATAAATCTTTCGACGGCTTATTTTCTTGTATGCATGGAAAAACCTTATCCCACTTATTTTAGTGGAAACCTATTTTTCGTTTGTGGTGAAATATATGGAAGACACCCTTTCCTTTGACTAAATGTAAGTTATAGTTAGCTAATTATTAAGAGTAAAATTATTTAAATTTCAAATAATCATAACATACCCACCATGCGGATGTAGTTAAAAATATAAAATTACATGATTTTCAAGTAACTTTAACTACATACATGCTATAGGTATCTCATGATATGTACGAAGCTATTCAAACTCATTAAATTATATATATACACGTCAGTTAGTATTTAATTTTCTTCTTCAAATATATATTTTTAAATATTTTCTCATTTTGTCATATTACTGTTTTAACTTAACCAAATATAAATTTTCCTATCAAATTATTTTCCTTTTCAAATTTCTAATGCATACCACGCATCATGTAAAAAAAAAAAATTCCTCTCTCTTCCTTCCCTTATCTTCCATTTCTTTCTATTGCCACTGATTATCTGATTCAAACCGACCTAGATGAAAGTTTCCATTGAATATAAGTGGAATTCCGGAGTGGTAGGTCGGCGAAGCCGCAGTAGGTCAACGAGTCACATGCAACAACCAAAAAACTGTTCTTCATCACATGGACAGCCAGATCTCCTTGGCGGTTGCCGCAAGAGATTCATCTTGAGCGTGCAAGCGGGTAACATGTAAGTAAAAGAAAACAAAAAGAAGTTCATATGTAATTAACTTTTTTTTTTGAATGCACGCCATGTCTCCATTGATTGAATACAAGTAATTCAAGGTTTAGCTTTTCCTCGACATATCCTCTAAGGTTTCTAGAACTTAGCTCTTGTATTGAGGCCACATCACGTCAACCACTGCAACAGATGATGCAAGAATTGCTTTTGGGGTCTTGCTATACTAACATATAGCTTTTCAGCGTAATACAGAATGGATTTGGTTCATGATTTGCTGAATATAACACTGATTCCATCAACTTTCTTTGCCTTGCTTTTGCTTGTCCCTCCCTTTTATGTGTTCAAGTTTTTATTCTCACTCTTCAAAACATGCAAACCTCATGAATCCATCGCTGGCAAAGTTGTCCTCATCACTGGGGCCTCTTCAGGAATTGGCGAGGTCTGTCTTCATATTTTTCGTCCTTTTTCTTCTAATAGTGTAATCTTCTGACTTTTATATTCATAGTGTAATCTTGAAATGATGAAGGAATTGGCTTACGAGTACGCGAGAAGAGGGGCTCGTTTGGCCCTTGTAGCCAGAAGAGAAGATCGTCTTCGTTCAGTACTTGATAAAGCTCTTCAACTGGGTTCCCCAGATGCCATTATCATTCCTGCTGATGTTTCCAACATTCAACACTCTCAGTGTTCCGTTGACAAGACCATCAGCCATTTTGGCCAATGTAAGTATGATCATATATTTGTAATATGATTTCTTATGTGTAAGGAAAATAAGGACTTGATATTTTTAGACATATGCAACAGTGGATCATTTGGTGAACAATGCTGGGATCATCCAAACCAAACTGTTCGAGGAATTCTCAGACAAGTTTTCTGATTTGGCTCCTATCATGGTACTTGATGGCTAATTCTTGCATTTTTCTTGCAAAATAAATCAATTTATGATCATTATCATTCGTAAAAGTCCTATTGGACTTGATGATGTTTGGTTTGGTAGGACGTAAACTTCTGGGGTTCAGTGTATGCTACACATTTTGCTGTCCCACACTTGAGAAAAAGCAGAGGGAAGATAGTTGTGATTTCTTCAACCGCAGCGTGGTACTCCACTCCTAGGATGAGCTTCTACAATGTAAGACACTTAACACAGTCATCATTTTTATTGAATCTCGTAATTTTATGGAGGAGACTATATAACTGTGATAAGTTTCAGGCAAGTAAAGCAGCAATGATAAGCTTCTTTGAGACATTGAGAGCTGAATTTGGTGCAGATATAGGCATAACCATAGTGACTCCTGGGTTCACTAAATCAGAAATTGTAGATGATCAATTTCTATCACAGGTAGCCTTCTAAGAAATTCTCATTCCATGTTACAAATGAAACTATAGTCCATATTGGCATTGCCTACAATATGTTCAATCAGTTTCTCATATTCTTCTTTCTGCAATATCAATGTTATCCTGTCGAGTTGATCATATATTTACCGAGTTATCCTATATGTAATTCATCACCTCATAAAGCATCTGGTTTAAAGTGTGATCGAAACAGAGTATCTAATGGCTAGATAAATGGTGGGTAAAATATGAAGTGGTGGTCAAAATAATGAATATAGGAACCAACCTGATTTATATGTAAAAGAGGGCAACGAGATTAAATGCTGATCATGACTAAGTATATCAGTGCCAACAAGCATCATTATAACTTCTCTGCTTCTAAGACTCATTGGTGTGCAACCATCATGAATAACTTGAATTTCTCTAACCGTTGCGTTTGATAGATTAATATGAGGACTATGCCAGTTGAATCTGCAGAAAGGTGTGCGAAGGCCATAGTAAAGAACACTTGTAGGGGTGACATGTATCTGATTGAGCCATCTTGGATGAGAACTGGTGTGTGGTTGAAGTGGTTTTTTGCTTCTGCAGTGGAGTGGTGCTTCCACTTTCTGATTGTGAAGATCCCAGATCAAGCTGCAAAGAGGAATCAGTAAAATAATTAACTAGAACAAGCATCAATGGTGGGCTTGGTGAAAAGTTTAACTTGAAAATTTATGCGAGTTTTCAATACGACTAGGTAATTTAGCAGATAATTTTAGTAGGGTGTTCTCTCGAAGTTTGTGGAGATATTAGGTGAGACTGTATGGAGAAATGACTAAAGCAGCGTGTGAATTTATTCGAACATATGAATGAGCATCTCATATAAAGAGCAATAAATTTGGTACTGTTCATAACTGTTGTGTAACTGTGAAGGGTATAATGTATACAAAAATTGACTGTTCGACAATAGTGAAGCCATAGAAGTTTTTTTTGGCAGCGTTAGAAAATTTTGGAATGCGCAACTATTTTGGCCAATCCCAATGTTTCCCCATAGATTAATCCGACAGCCACATGCAACAACAAAAAAACTGTTCTTCATCACATGGACAGCTACATCTCCTTGGCGGTTGCCGCAAGAGATTCATCTTGAGCGTGCAAGCGGGTAACATATAATAAGTAAAACAAAACAAAAAGAAGTTCATATGTAATTGACTTTTTTTTTTGAATGCACGCCATGTCTCCATTGATTGAATACAAGTAATTCAAGGTTTCGCTTTTCCTCGACAAATCCTCTAATGTTTCTAGAAATTAGCTCTTGACTTTTGAGGCCACGTCACGTCAACCACTGCAACAGATGATGCAATAATTGCTTTTGGGGTCTTGCTATACTTACATTTAGCTTTTCAACGTAACACACAATGGATTTGATTCATGATTTGCTGATATAACACTCATTCCATCAACTTTCTTTGCCTTGCTTTTGCTTATCCCTCCCTTTTATGTGTTCATGTTTTTATTCTCAATCTTCAAAACTTGCAAACCTCATGAATCCGTTGGCGAGGTCTGTCTTCATATTTTCTGTCCATTTTCATTTAAAACTCCGCTCTTCCTAAAGTGTACATAATCTTCAAATATAAAGAGACCCTTTTAACTTTTGATTCATCATGTACTTGAAATGAAAAGGAAATGTCTTACGATTACGCGAGAAGAGTGGCTCGTTTAGCTCTTTAGCCAGAAGAGAACATCGTCTTCGTTCAGCGCTTGATAAAGCTCTTCAACTGGGTTCGCCAGATGCCATTAAAATTCTTGCTGATGTTTCCAGTATTGAAGACTCTCAGCTTTTCGTTGACAAGACCATCGACCATTTTGGTCAATGTAAGTACAATCATATATATATAACTAAGTTTTACAATGTGACTTCGTTATGGGCAACGACGATAAGAACTTGCATCATTATTTGACATACCCAACAGTGGATCATTTGGTGAACAATGCTGGGATTACTCAACCCAAATTGTTTGAAGAATCCTCTGACAAGTTGTCTGATTTGGCTCCTATCATGGTACTTGATCGCCTAACTATTGCATTTAACTTGCGAAATTAATCAATTCACAAACATTATCATCCGTAAAGTTATGTTGGATTTGATGACGTTTGGTTTAATAGGACGTAAATTTCTGGGGTTCAGTGTATGCTACACATTTTGAGGTTCCACACCTGAGAAAAAGTAAAGGAAAAATAATTATGATTTCTTCAACCGCAATATGGTACCCCACTCCAAGGATGAACTTCTACAATGTAAGAGACGAACATAATTTTCTTTTTTCTTTTTAACGTCATGGTTTTATGGAGGAGATTATAATTGTGATAAGTTTCAGGCAAGTAAAGCAGAAATCCAAAGCTTCTTTGAGACATTGAAACTCCGCTTGGATGAGATGAAAAGTTGGGAGGAAAGAAAATGAGAGTAGAGAAAATGGAGAGAAGAGAAAAGTGGAGAGAAAATATTATTACTCATTTTGCTTGGATGGGTGAGAGAAAACAGAGAGGAAAGAAAATTGGCAAATGATTGAATGACTAAAATATCTTTAAATAAAAATCTTTTAGTAAGCAATAACAGGTAAAGTATCTTTAAAATATATAAGGTATAATATCAAATTAAATATGATAATGAAAAAATTATATTAACATTAATATCATTCAATAATTTAAAATTAAATTATTTATTAAAGATATATTTTCAGATTATTACATTTCAAAATAAAATAACTTAGATAAGAATATATATATTTTTTAAGGTTGTGAGTTTTAGCAAGCAATTAAAAAATAAATAAGATATTATAATATATCTTAAATCTTATTCTTTTAAAAAAAGAAAGTAATTTAAAAAAAGTTATATGTTAAACTTAATTAGTTAGAATGAAAAAGTAATAAAAGAGTATGTTGGTAGATAAAGAAAAAAGAGTTTTCTTTCCATGTATGGAGAGAAAAGTTGGAGAGAAAATGTGGTGGGACCCACACCCCATTTTCTCTCCAACTTTTCCTTTCTCCCACCTTTTCTCTCTTATCCAAATAGGGAACTCATTTCTCCCCTCATTTTCTCTCCAAATTTTCTTTTCTCCCACATTTTCTCTCCAAGAGTCGAATTTGGTGAAGATATAGGGATAACTATAGTGACTCCAGGGCTGTTTAAGTCAGAAATGGCAGATGATCAATATCTATCACAGATAGCCTTTAAGCAATTCTCATTCCCTATTTACAAATGAAAATATAGTTTATACTACCATTGCCTACAATAAATTGAACAACTTTAGGATAAATCTTTCAGAGCAGTAACAGACAATATCAAATAACAGAGAAAGAGAGCAGAGAACATGATTTGTATTATAATGGTTCGCAATCTTTTTCATTTCAGATATGCCAATACATTGAGAGTATTTATAACAGTAACAGATTATTCTAGAGTGGTTCTATTGGGCTGTGCTATCCATTGGGCTTCTAGCGTTGTGGGCTTTTGATGTTGTTGTAGTGTTAACATCCCCCCGCGAGCCCAATGGCGATGGAATGACATTGAGGCTCGAACGAAGTAGGAGAAATCGATTTGTGACAAGAGGCTTTGTTAGAATGTCAACCAGCTGGTCTTGAGAAGAAACAATGGCAACTCGGAGTTTCTTGGCAGTGACTCGTTCACGTACAAAATGGTAATCAAGGGCAATGTGCTTGGCTCTGGAGTGTAGGACAGGATTAGCTGCAAGGTAGGTAGCTCCCAAGTTATCACAAAAGAGAACAGGAGCAGTTGGAAGAATGATGTTCAATTCAAACATCTATTTATAAGATTAAACTGAAAATAGAAGTATAAAATCCAGAATTGAGATGACTGCTTGTGAATGTCTTGCGTGTGAATCGCTGTGCTGAGTAAAGACGCAAGGGGCCACGAGAAGCTTCTTTTTGGTGCATGTATTATTACTCAGAATTCAGAAATGATACCCTGATAAACGATACTGGATCGGTTTCTCTCACAGGCAGATGACAAAAATAGTCTGAATTAAATATAGATAAAGGCTTCTCACTCTTTTGCATAGTAAGCAACCACTGAGCAGGCAGGGGTTAGCTTTTCATCTGATTTGTTTGTATTCACTTTCAGGTTGTGATCCAATAAGAAAGGCTTATACGTAACCTTCGCTGTCTCAGCAAGAGGGTAACTTACAAATCTGCCTACAGATTATGATGTGTCATCTGTACAGAAATACTGAATAACTAGCTTCAGCATATACATCCTGTTTCTCTCTTCTTCATCAACAATAAAGCTTGATCCATTAGGCAGGGTGAATCTCTATCATAAATCATATCAATAGATTATTAACTAAAAGATTTTTAAACCTCTTTAAGAGTACACCCCAATATTCCTTTACCCATTTTCACATGACTCTACATACATCCTTCTTATCGTGTTTCCAATGGACTTCTCTACACATTTCTGAACTACCTTAAATCACCATCTTCTCTTCTTCGTCATTCTAACTAATTTTACCCTTGTATCTGGTCTTATTATCTGTTTGCCATACTGTTAGCTTTTCAGCCCAAGAAGTGATGGATTTGATTCATGATTTGTTGAATATTAACACTTATTCCAACAACTTTCTTCGCCTTGCTTTTGCCTGTCCCTCCCTTTTATGTCTTCGAGCTTTTATCGTCACTATTCAAAAGCTGCAAAATCCAAGAATCTGTCGCCGGCAAAGTTGTCCTCATCACTGGAGCCTCTTCAGGGATCGGCGAGGTCAGTATTCATATTTTCCCTTCATTTTGATCAAAAGTGTAATCTTCAAATATAAAGAGCTCCTTGTGACTTCTGATTCATAATGTAATCTTGAAACGAGAAGGAATTGGCTTACGAGTATGCAAGAAGAGAGGCTCGTTTGGCCCTTTTAGCCGGAAGAGAAGACGTCTTCGTTCAGTGCTTGATTAAGCTCTTCGACTGGGTTCGCCAGATGCCATTATCATTTCTGCTGATGTTTCCATTATTGAAGACTCTCAGCGTTTCGTTGACTAGACCATCAAACATTTTGGCCATTGTAAGTACGATCATACTACAATATGATTTTGTTATGGGTAACGAAGATAAGAATTTGCATTACTATTGAACATGTGCAACAGTGGACCATCTGGTGAACAATGCTGGCATCGCTCAACACAGATTGTTTGAAGAATTCTCTGAAAGTTGTCTGATTTGGCTACAATCATGGTACTCTAATCACCTCTTGTGAAATTAATCGATTCCTAAAGTGATGTTGGATTTAATGATGCTTGGTTTTGTAAGACATAAACTTCTGGAGTTCAGTGTATGCGACACATTTTGCAGTACGACACCTGAGGAAAAACAGAGGAAAGATACTTGTGATTTCTTCAGCCGCAGCATGGTGCCCCATTCCAAGACTGAGCTTCTACGATGTGCTATAAGATTTGTTTTCACGTTTGAATATAGTATCATGTTATGGGGGGATTACAAACAATTGGGAATGAGTTTCAGGCAAGCAATGCAGCAACCGTAAGCTTCTTTGAGACGCTGAGGGCTGAGTTGGGTCCCGATGATATTGATACAACTCTAGATTCTAAAACAGGTAGCCTTTTTCAATCATTATAATTACCCTTCTATGATAATGGTAGTTTCATATCCTGTCGAACTTACACGTAACAGAGTTATAACCTGGAACTCATCAACACAGACTATTGGAAACAGAGTATCCAATCACAAGATTAAATAGAAACTCGAAGCCATCCACAACAAGCACCATCACCGCTGCTTTGTCTTGATATTGGAAGTTTCTGCTACACAGTGATTTCTTCTATATATGTGCACAATTATAATCAGTTTTGTATTTCCAAGAAAGAGTCAACGGTAACTAACATGAATGCGTTTGATAGATTGGCGTAAAAACTTTGCCAGTTGAATCTGCAGATAGATTTGCGAAGGCCATAGTAAAGAGCACTTGTGGGGGTAACACGTATCTGATTGAGCCGTCTTGGACCAGAGCAGGGGGGTGGTTGAAGACTTGAAGTGGTTTTTAGCTGCTCTAATTGGTGTCTACTTTCTGTTGGTTAGGCGGGAATTCACGCTTAATACAGTATCTGGTGCATTAAATTTAACATTTTAGCTCTTCAATATACAAATGATCAGATTTTTATTATATTATAAAAATTAATATTTTAAATAAAAAAAATTTAAAGAACCAATAACACTGTCTTTTAACTTGAGGAACTAAAACTTAAATGAAAGCAATCTTAACTGATTAAAAGATTATATTAACCCAGTTATTAATTTATCCGCATAAACATCTTCCATGAACCAACGTTCATTCGCTTCTTGAATTTGAATGAGTTTACAATTTTTAGTTATGTAACAAAGAACTATGAGCTTTTCCCGTTTGAGATAAACAAAGGGTTTGTTTGGGACAACGGTTTCAAAAGATAAACGCACGTTCAATAGTATTTTTCTGTAAAATGAGATAATCTCATCCACATATTTACCTTGACTTACGTAAAAGTACTTCTTTACCGCGTTCTAAACGGGCTCAAGATCAGACCAGCTTCTTCTGAATAATTAATTCCCGCTAACAATGTAATATTAATTTTCTTAATTAATTTTAGTTAAACATTGTATTTAGTATGCAATATTTTATTAAAAGAATGCAAATATCGAAATGAAAGAGTAATGAAAAATGTGTATTAATATAACTAATCTCACGCGTAACTAATTAATTTTTATACTTATTTTTCGTAGATAATGAGCCAGATTATTCTTCTTTTTGTTTAAACCTCACGCGTAACTGATTAATGTTATATATATATATCCTTTACAAGCATATATTCTTCACAAGTATAATATTAGTATATATAAGCTCTTCAGTCATTGTAACAAAAATAAAAAGCTCTCCAATATGCCCGTAATGGAGATCCTGAACACACTAAATTGATTGATTAATCTACCTAATTTTTATCACTCAACATTTTATTATAACAATTAAAAACAAAAAACTCAACAATTCCAACCGTTGAAAACTGGCATCACTCTCCATATATATAGAAAGAACATCACTCCCAATATCAATCAATAATATAGTACACAATCACAATCACTATCATCATCATTATTACACAAATTGTCCATATATAAATCATGGCTTAGGTTAAACTACGTTTAAAACTAATAAATACAGAATCTTTTTTCCGAAAATTTACACTACAATTTGAGTTAACCGCGTGAAACTTAACCTATATAAGTTGTGTCCTCTTTTTGCATCTTCATTATCTTTGTTCTGTAAAAAAACCTCGCGAACCATGTCTCGCTTTAGCAACATTGTGCTTGGGATCGTCAATTTCTTGACTCTTATATTCTCCATTTCCATTCTCTTCACTGGTGTTTGGCTAGCCAAACAAGGTGGCAGCGAGTGTGATAAATGGCTCGACAAGCCTCTCATTGTGTTGGGTGTGTTTCTCATCGCAGTGTCACTGTTGGGGATGGCCGGCGCTTGGTGCAGTAACTCCACGCTCCTCCGAATTTACCTCGTCCTCTTGTTCGTGCTCATCGTTCTGGTCTTCATCTTCACTATTTTCGCCTTCGCCGTCACCAGAAAAGGCGGTGCCGGAGTTGTTTCATCCGGTAAGGCTTACAAGGAGTACAGGCTCGGTGATTACTCTCGTTTGTTGCAGAAAAGAGTGATCGACCAACGTAACTGGAACAGGATCAAGAGTTGTCTTCAGTCCGGTGAAATCTGCTCCAACTACCGAACTAAGTACGTCAACGACGACTTCCAGAAGTTCTACGCAGAGAAACTATCACCTCTACAGGTATCAAATATCAACTGCTTTTCTGGGTTTTAATCTCCGTCTCATGTTTATGTCAAAGACTACCTTTTTCTACGTTTCTTACGTACTTCGACACATGCTTGGCTACTTTTGAGCAGTCTGGGTGTTGCAAGCCACCGAGCGAGTGCAAATTTGTGTACCAGAGCCCAACAGTGTGGAACAAGACGATGACGACGAGTGGAAACTACAGCAGCCCAGATTGTGTTGCTTGGGACAACAATCCTAAGGTCTTGTGCTTTAACTGTAATTCATGCAAGGCTGGGTTGCTGCAAAACGTGAGGATGAACTGGAGGAAGTCAGCTATCAGTAACATAATATTCCTCGTATTACTTGTTATTGTGTACGCCATTGGAATCCGTGTCTTGAGGAATACCAGGAGGGACAAGTGCCATCAGGGACAGATTTGAGGTGCTCATCAGAATTAAGAATCATCATCATCAGCTCGTGATTTGATTATTGTGGATACTCTCTAGTTAATAAGTACTTCCCATGCAGTAATGCTTTCAGTAATAATTTAGTTATATATGCTATGTTTGTTTTGGATTGCTTCACTTTATATTTTACATTTCCCAGTAGCACTGTTGCTTTGGTGTCACTTTTTATTTTCTTCTTATAATTTGATTGCTCTGTAGAGCATTGTTTCTTTACGTTTGATTTGTATCCAATAAGCATGTTCATAAATTATTGCCTCTTTCCTTTCGAAAGTTTCATATTCTTAGTCCCTTTTTTAATGAAAACGAAAGTACGTAACTAATCTATCCGTAGTCTGGATTAAAAGACATCTTACAGTCAATCGTAAATACAAAGCGTAAAGTGACAATTCCTTACTATATCTATATATAGAGAGAGATAGTTAACAATTAACTACGATCCAAATTACAAGACATTCATGCCAAAGGATGTTATCCATTTTAACAGTCACTACCCAGACCATACTGAAAATTTTCGATTTCCTTTTCATTGAAAACTTGGATTACACCAATAAAATAATTTTAAAAAAACAACGTCTGAGTCATTAATTAATTGCCAATTAAATGTGTGTCGCATTCCTTCAACTGCTTGATCAAAATTACAATTGAAGGCCCCTTGTCTAATGAATGGATGAGAATCATTTAACTGGAATTCATTTACTGTATCAGCAATGAGTCCCACAAGTCACAAGGCTCTCCATTATCACGCTACCTATTCTCTTCTTCAAGCAAATTCTTCCTGTGAAAAAACGGGTTTGCGTCAAAAATCTCATCAGAAAGGTCGTAATAATCATAAGTTCAGCCTCAGAAATTGGCGAGGCCAGTGCATAGATATACCTAGTTTGATTTTTTCTTTAATCAACCTTGCTCAAATCTTCGGTCTTTATTTATTTGTTTCAAAATAAAAAAGCAACTTGCTTATGAGTATGCTAAGCGAGGAGCAGTTCTATCCCTGGTTGACATCAGAGAGGATAATCTGAAAGCTGTAGCTGATAAGGTTAGGTCTCTGGGTTCCCCAGATGTTATCACAATCGTTGCTGATGTGTCTAAGGTTGAAGATTGTAAACGGTTTGTTGACGAAACAGTTAATTACTTTGGACACAGTACGAAGTGTAATTAACTATCTTATTTTGAGATTAACTGGTACTGTCATTTCTTATCTTGTTTTCTTTGCCATTATGATATGATTGATTGATGTAACAGTGA
Organism: Vachellia pachyceras; assembly: GCA_025593235.1. NCBI lineage: Eukaryota > Viridiplantae > Streptophyta > Magnoliopsida > Fabales > Fabaceae > Vachellia > Vachellia pachyceras. Next base: position 21,360 of record JANTPZ010154006.1, read on the forward strand.
AACACCTAGTAAACAATGCTGGAACTATAATGGTTGAAAAATTGGAGGACTGTATCGATATTTCTGTGCCATATTCATTTATGGTGAGAAATCAATGTTTCAGATGAAATCTCACAAAATATATCATAATAAAAACTATGTATGAAGCAAACTGATTCTGTGGTTGGGTTCAAAATCAGCATAGAATCATTTTATGTAGCAAAATCCTGTAACAAGCATAAGTTTTTGGAAGAACCACATTCTAAAAGCTAACTATTAGAGCTAGGAAACTAAGGCCTATAAAGCCTCTCGTTCAAGAAAACCACCCAATGTGGCATTCTTGACATCTGCTTACTCTTCTTGCTTGTGTCTTCCGAGTGATTACAATTCATGCTTATTAGATCATGGACAGGTTAACCTAATTCCACAAGCAATCTTAAGAAAAAGATTGTAACTTTCAGTATCCTGTTTATGGTGTGCTTATAAGTTGAGTGTGTGATTTAATTTTGCAGGAGTTGAATTTCTGGGGGGCACTTTATGGGACTCTTTATGCAATTCGACATCTGAAAAGGAGCAGAGGCAAGATCGTAGTGATTGCTTCAGGTTTGGGATGGTGCCCTATTCCAAGACTTGGTTATTATAGTGTAAGACTCACTAATCATGGAATGTCCAATCTACAATTTTCATTTTTAAAAAATTAAAATTTATCTGTCATCACTTTAGGCAAGTAAAGCAGCGATCATAAACTTCTTTGAGACACTGAGGACTGAACTTGGTTGGGCAATTGGATTCACAATAGTTTCGCCTGGCTTCATCAAAACAGACATCGCAAAGAAAGCCATGGCTTCTGAGGTGATGATCAAGTCTTAATTTTCTCTTCATCACACTGTAGATGGAAACTAGTTAGGCTTTTTATAAGCTTAATCATAACTACAACTAGAACTATATTAGCTATTAAGTGATTGGCATTATGTGGAAGCAGGCTAGTCTGAGGATATTTCCAATGGCATCAGCGGAGGAATGTGCTAAAGCAGTTGTGCAGGGAGTGTGCAGGGGAGATTAGTACGTGACATACCCTTTATGGGTGAAGCTTGGATTTACTTTGAAGGTAATTTTTCCAGAACTTTTATGGACTGGCTTCATAGACTGCTTTTCAGGATACCTACCGACGATTTTGAAAACAGGCCAAACCTGAATTTATCGAACAACTCACAACTTAAGGCAGAGTAAAAGGCTTGTTAATTGTTACTGATATGGTCATTTTGGACTGTCAATGCATATATTTGGGGATGTAATAATCAGTTGCGTTGTGAGCCACTATAGTTGGTGATTATTAATGTCCAGTGTAATTTCTGTTATTCATTGCCTAGCATGCATGGAAAAGAATTCTGTAGAAAACTGTGTTTCTCTTTCCAAAGACAAATGGAGATTCAAGACTGTTTACCAAGAAAGAAAAGTCAAATGGTAATAGATAGGAGAATAAAATCAACCATGGATTTTTAAAACGTTGCTGGATATATAGTGCGGTTCAATGTGGCGCTGCCACGCGACAGACTGTACTCGAAATTGCTACGTGTTGAAGACTCTGCATGCAGAAAAGCTACATTTGTGAGCCCACCGTCATTACTCTTTCTCCATAATATTTTTACGCTGCTCGCAAGCTTTAACTCGAATCCATTCGTGAATTCTTGTTTTTCCTTCTTCTTCTCCCATCCATGGATTCCATTACTGGATTCTGAATCTTCTAGTTCCTCCAATAGTCCTCGTTTTGCTGCTCTGCCTTTTGCCACCGTATCTGCTTTTCAAACTTGTCAGCTTCATCATAACATCAATATTCAGTGAGAACGTGGCAGGAAAAGTAGTACTCATAGCAGGCGCCTCCTCAGCAATAGGCGAGGTTCTTGCACTCACCCACGTCAAATGTTTCGAAGTTTCATCTCCATTCTAATAACAAAGTGATTTTTTTTTGTCATTAAAGCGTCTTGCATATGAGTACGGTAGGAGGGGATCACGTCTGGCTCTTATGGCTAGAAGAGAGAGCAGACTGGTAGAGGTGGCATGAAAAGCCAAGGCGGTGGGGTCCGGCAATGTTATCACCATCGTAGCAGACGTTTCCAGAGTTGAAGACTGTAAACGGTTTCTTTGATTTGACAGTGAGCCACTTTGGACGATGTGAGCCAATACTCTGTTTTTTTTTTTTTGTAGTTACGCAATACAAGTTCATGGGAATGCTCTGTTTTCGCTCATACTTACTGCGACAATTTTCCTTAATTTTTTTGGGATTCAAAAAAATATTTACAGTGGATCATCTGGTGAACAGCGCCGGAATAGTTCCTGTTCGCTTGTTTGAACACTCCATTGATGTTACCAATTTTGCACCTGCCGTGGTACTAAAAATCAGATTTTGCGGTATCTAGCTTATTGCTTAGTAATATAAAATTGACTGATTGAAATCCTCTGTACGTAATAGGACATCAGCTTCTGAGGTTCGGTTTACGCTACACATTTTGCTCTTCGCCATTTAAGAAAAAGCAGAGGCAAGATCGTAGGCATAACTTCTTCAGCACGATGGTTGCCTGCACCAAGAATGATGTTCTATAACGTAAGAGACCTCATCCCACTAACGAATTAAGCTTTTTTTAATATCCTGCACCACTAGTAATTATAGTCTTCAACATACTGATTCAGGCAAGCAAAGCGGCTGTTATCAATCTGTAAGAGTGTCTTAAAACTGAATTAGGAAAAGACATAGGAATAACAATAGTGTGTCCAGCGTTGATTGAATCAGAAATGACCCAAGGCAAGTTCCTATCCAAGGAAGGTCGCATGATTCTTGACCAGGAAATGAGAGATGTAAGAAAGGTTTTTTGCTTTTCCGGGTATGTATGTATTAGTATTTGCTTTCATACTGCGTTTGATTTGATGGAATAAATTAGGTTCAAGTGAGCGCGATGCCTATTAGATCTGTGACTTTAGCAGCAAAAGCAATGGCGAATGGGGCTTGTCGAGGAGACTCGTACGTGACAGAACCAGCTTGAGTTAGAACCTCATTCTACTGGAAGGATTTTTGTCCGGAGACATTAATGGAGTTGATGAACAGGTGGTTGCTCATATCAGGGCCTTCAGAGAGAGACAATTAGCAAGAAGCTGATTCAACTAAGTGGGTTGAAGAAAATTCTATACCCTCAGTCAATCAGAGAGCCCAAGCTCAAGCCCAACTAAGAGCATCTTAAATTACAAACTCAAAATGGAAATTGGTCTTTTTAAGATGCAATAGCTGAAACTTTTTCTCGCAAAGTGATTGCACCATTTTTGGAGCGTTCTTCATCAACCACCTGACCAGCGTTAAAAAACGAAGAAGAAAAAGCAGCACCTCAAAAGGTAAACCAACTTACAGAATCTCCTTTGTTAGGTCAGAAGATAAAGCAGCACCTCAAAATAATCAAGATTTATATACTTCATTTAATGATGTATATGGCTCAAAATGCCAGTCCTAATTGTCTGGTTAATCACTTTTCTATTTTATCTTGCAATTCAGAGGGACAAATATGTACTCCAACAATTATCATTCCGTATTAGCTAATGGTACGTAATATATTTTCAGTGGACATTCAACCTTTCCATGTTCATATATTTATTGTGTTTATATGGCATTCTTAATTTAGTGTATAGTGTGATTTCATATACCTCTTACAGGCCATATCTTGGTTATTTAATTAACTGCCTGCAATAATTAAAGCAGAGATGAGGCTTATGCAAATGAGGAACTGACACTGTCTCGGCGAAGAGATTGCATATTGGTTTTCATGAAACCAGAAATGGAAAAACTACACGTGGCAAACAAGAGCATGAGAATATTGCTATAATAATTTGCATTGCAATAAGATCGTCTTGATTCTCATTGGCTCTCTCTCACAAATTAAGGTTAAAAAGTTAGCTATAGTGGAAGCCTTGGGTGCAAAGCATTCAACAATATAATAAACATACATATATTCTTTTGTATATATAATATACACGTACGACTCCACAAATGTCAAGGGTTTCATTAATTTAATGATGAATCTTCTGATCTGAGGTTGTGCCAATGAGGTAGCAACATGGATGCTTGTTTGGGTCTATAATGAGCGTACCAGGAATTATTGTCGTTGCATCAAGTTCAAGTGAATAAGAAAGTTCCAAAGATGTTGAAGAATCTGTGGTTGATTGTGATAGTTTTGGTGGCTGAGATTTTTGTGTTTCGAGTACGAAGTGGGGAGAGTGCAATTGCGATTCCACTGAATCCATGCACGCTCTCTAAGTGCATTGCTCAGTGCAAAGAGGTTCTGAAAGCCAAGTTTACGAGTGCAAGCTGTATTTAGTAATTCCCAGCGAAAGCTCTGTATCTGCTTGGGTTGAAGAATTTGGATTCTTTAATGGAATTGGAGTTCAGTGCGAACTTTGAAGATAAGATAAATAAATACATAT
>JANTPZ010154012.1:0-32036 GCA_025593235.1 Vachellia pachyceras
AAGATTTGGGGATGTAAGGTCTATGTTAAACAGCATGCCTCCGATAAATTATCGAACAGATCCTTCAAATATTCTTTTTGTGGGGTATCCCAAGGAAACGAAGGGATATTATGTCTATATTCCCACCAAACACAAAGTGTTTGTTGTTCGAAACGGTGTCTTTTTAGAAAGAGAGTTCATCTCTAAAAGAACAAGTAGGAGCAAGTTGCATCTTGAAGAAGTTCGAGAATCTCAAGACACCACAGAACCACAGATGGAAGACAGAGAAGACTCACAAGATGTTGTTGAGCCTCTTCAAGTAACACAAGTTCTACAGAGGTTGATAGATCACAGCAACCATATCAGAGATATGGATTTCTGGTTACTGGGAGTCATGATGTGTTGCTCATTGAACACAATGAGCCAACCACCTATCAAGAGGCCATAGTAGGACCAAACTCTGATAAGTGGCTAGATGCCATGAAGTCCGAAATGCAATCCATATATAATAATCAGGTATGGACCTTGATTGACCCACCTGAAGGTGTAAAAACCATTGGGTGCAAATGGGTTTTTAAAGAGAAAATCGACATGGATGGCAAAGTCAGTGTCTTCAAGGTAAGACTGGTTGCAAAAGAATTCACACAAACTCATGGTGTTGACTATGATGAAACCTTTTCCCCAGTAGCGATGGCCAAGTCAATCAGAATCCTTCTTGCCATTGCAGCATATTATGACTATGAAATATGGCAGATGGACGTCAAGACAACTTTCCTTAATGGAAAGCTACTTAAGGATGTGTACATGACACAGCCTGAATGTTTTATGTGTTCAAAGGACTTTGGTAAGGTATGCAAGCTTCAACGGTCCATTTATGGATTGAAGCAGGCATCATGGAGTTTGAATCAACGTGATGATGAAGTTGTCAAAGAGTTCGGCTTCATTCAAAACATGGATGAACCTTGTGTTTACAAGAAAGTCAGTGGAAGCGCAGTTGTATTCTGTTGACACCTTGTTTTGATGATAACAAAGTTTTAATTCAAATGTTACAAGGCAGGATTTGGAAATGTTTTTGAAATTTTTGAAAATGAGTTTTCCAGTTCAACAACTCGAGTTTGATGGTCCACAACTCGAGTTCTATGCCTGTGTTTTCGAAAACTTTCAGGTATAACTCAAGTTTCCAACTTCAAGTTGTGATGACTCGAGTTACATGCCTTCTTTGGTCGGAAGGTACGAAAATTTTTCACTGTCTCGGAATTGCATGGAAACTTCCTCTCTTGCTCATTTTTGAATGTTGATTCTAGATATTTGGTTAGTTTTTGAAAATTCATCCATCTGCTCCAAAAACGGTGCCCGTTCGTTTCTGGCCTTCTTTAGTCGGAATGTACGAAAATTTTTCACTGTCTCGGAATTGCGTGGAAACTTCTACTCTTCCTCATTTTTGAATGCTGATTCTAGATATTTGGTTAGTTTTTTGAAAATTCATCCATCTGCTCCAAAAATGGCGCCTGTTTGTTTCTGGTCTTCTTTGTTTCTAAAGTACGAAAATTTTTCACTGTCTCAGAATTGCGTGGAAACTTCCTCTCTTGCTCATTTTTGAATGCTGATTCAAGATATTTGGTTAGTTTTTTCAAAAATTCATCTATCTGCTCCAAAAATGGCGACCGTTCGTTTTTGGCCTTCTTTCGTCGGAAAGTATGAAAAATTTTTACTTTCTCGAAATTGCGTGGAAACTTACTCTCTTGCTCATTTTTTAATGCTGATTCTAGATATTTGGTTAGTTTTTGAAAATTCATCCATCTTCTCCAAAAAGGCACCCGTTCATTTCTGGCATTCTTTGGTCAGAAAGTACGATAATTTTTCACTAACTCGGAATTATGTGGAAACTTGCTCTCTTGCTCATTTTTGAATGTTGATTCTAGATATTTGGTTAGTTTTTGAAACGTCATCCATATGCTCCAAAAACGGCGCCCGTTCGTTTCTGGCCATCTTTGGTCATAAAGTATGAAATTTTTCACTACCTCGAAATTGCGTGGAAACTTCCTCTCTTGCTCATTTTGGATGTTGATTCTATAAATTTGGTTAGTTTTTGAAAATTCATCCATTTGCTCCAAAAATGGCGCCTGTTTGTTTCTAGCCTTCTGCGGCCGAAACGTACAAAATTTTTTCACTGTCTCAAAATTGCGTGGAAACTTCCTCTCTTGCTCATTTTTGAATGCTGATTCTAGATAATTGGTTAGTTTCTGAGAATTCATCCATCTGCTCCAAAAAAGAGCCCGTTCATTTCTGGCCTTCTTTGGTCGAAAAGTACGAAAATTTCTCCCTGCCTCGGAATTGCGTGGAAACTTCCTCTCTTTCTCATTTTTAAATGCTGATTATTGATATTTGGTTAGTTTTTGAGAATTCATCCATTTGCTCCAAAAACGGCGCCCGTTCTTTCTGGCATTCTTTAGTTGGAAAGTACGAAAATTTCTCAATGCCTCGGAATTGCGTGAAAACTTTCTCTCTTGCTCATTTTTGAATGCTGATTCTAGATATTTATTTAGTTTTTGAGAATCATCCATCTGCTCAAAAAACGGAGCCCGTTCGTCTCTGGCCTTCTTTAGTCGAAAAGTACGAAAATTTCTCTCTTGCTCTTTTTTGAATGCTGATTCTAGATATTGGGTTGGTTTTTGAGAATTCATTCATCTGCTCCAAAAACGCGGCCCGTTAGTCTCTGGCCTTCTTTGGTCGGAAAGTACGAAAACTTCTCACTGACTCAGAATTGCGTGGAAACTTCCTCTCTTGCTCATTTTTGAATGCTGATTCTAGATATTTGGTTCGTTTTTGAGAATTCATACATCTTCTCCAAAAAGGGGCCCGTTCGTCTCTGGCCTACTTTGGTCGAAAAGTACGAAAATTTCTCTCTTGCTCATTTTTGAATGCTGATTCTAGATATTGGGTTAGTTCTTGAGAATTCATCCATCTGCTCCAAAAAGGCCGCCCGTTAGTTCTGGCCTTCTTTGGTCAGAAAATACGAAAATTTCTTGCTGCCTCGGAATTACATGGAAACTTCCTCTCTTGCTCATTTTTGAATGCTCATGCTAGATATTTTGTTAGTTTTTTAGAATTCATCCATCTGCTCCAAAAACGGCGCCCGTTCGTATCTGGCCTTCTTTGGTCGGAAAGTACTAAAATTTCTCACTGGCTCAGAGTTCCGTGGAAACTTCCTCTCTTGCTCATTTTTGAATGATGATTCTAGGTATTTGGTTAGTTTTTGAGAATTCATCCAATGCTCCAAAAAGGCGCCCGTTCGTTTCTGGCCTTCTTTGGTTGGAAAGTACGAAAATTTCTCACTGCCTCGGAATTGTGTGGAAACTTCCTCCCTTGCTCATTTTTGAATGCTGATTCTAGATATTTGCTTAGTTTTTGTGAATTCATCCATCTGCTACAAAAACGGCGCCCTTTCGTTTCTGGCCTTCTTTGAACGGAAAGTACGAAAATTTTTCACAGTCTCGGAATTGCGTGGAAACTTCCTCCCTTGCTCATTTTTGAATGCTGATTCTAGATATTTGGTTAGTTTTTGAAAATTCATCCATCCGCTCCAAAAATGGCACCCATTCATTTCTGGCCTTCTTTGGTCGGGAAGTACGAAAATTTCTCACTGGCTCGGAATTGCGTGGAAACTTCCTCTCTTTCTCAATTTTGAATGCTGATTCTAGATATTTGCTTAGTTTTTGAGAATTCATCCATCTGCTCCAAAAATGGCACCCGTTCGTTTCTGGTCTTCTTTGGTCGGGAAGTACGAAAGTTTCTCACTGCCTCGGAATTGCATGGAAACTTCATCTCTTTCTCATTTTTTAATACTGATTCTAGATATTTGGTTAGTTTTTGAGAATTCATTCATCTGCTCCAAAAACGGCGTCCGTTTGGCATTCTTTGGTCGGAAAGTACGAAAATTTCTCACAACCTCAGAATTGTGTGGAAACTTCCTCTCTTGCTCTTTTTTGAATGCTGATTCTAGATATTTGGTTAGTTTTTGAGAATTCATCCCTATGCTCCAAAAATGTAAAACCTCTTATTTATCCCTCTTAGCTTCCATTATGATGATTTTGAACCAATTAATGGCCTCAAATATCTTACATTGACAAAAAGGACCAAAATGAAAACTTTCATTGTTAAGAAATTTACTATTCACAGTTTTTCAGGCCAACTTTAAAAATTCATAACTAATTCTAGAAAAATTGAAATCGAGTTGTTCCAACTTCTATTTGAAAATTAAAAATTCCTTTATGAGGGACAAATACTCATTTAAACAGTAACTGGTCCAATTGGTACAGATTCTTTCGTGAATTGCACTGTTCATATGGTAATTTTTCATTTTCCCAGGATTTTTTGTGATTTTTCATCAATTTTGGACAGTCATAACTTTCTGTACAAAACTCCAATTTAGTGAGATTTGTCTTGTTTTAAAGCTTGCAATGTGGACTATTTTTCTATAAAATTTCAACTCAATTGAAGTTCATTTACTCTATTTTGTGATAGGGCAAATTAGGGGAAATGACCAACTTTACTTCCAGCACTTAATCAAATTTCAGCCCTACTTAAATTCATAGATCATCATTTTGATTTCTAAACCTTTCTTAACCATATTAACCTATGTAATTAGGAATTCTCAAGCATACACTGTTCATCATAAGTCCATGATACATAAACAAGTCATATTACATGCCACATTACACTCTAAACATCACCACATAAAGTCCATAACTTAATTCACAACATTACATATCCACTTTGCTTCAAGAATTAATCACTTTCTCCTTACCCTTGAGTGCTTCCACCTAAAAATGGTTAGTGGGGGAGAATGAAATTTTTGGAAATCCGAGTAGAAAAACTTTCTAACACGCATCATAAAATTGCATAACAACTTTCAATATAAGTGTGAATTCATAAAAGTGCAACATGTAACAATGAAATGCATATGGCCATAGCATACAAAAGCACATATTCACAATTCAATCATCACAAATTTTCAACACAAGTCATGCATAATTCATACACATTTTCAAAGCAATTAAGCTTCGGGTTAGAAGGTCTTGCTACCTTGTGTTTTTAATTTTCCCTTAACTTGAATTCTCTCTTGTTGGCTTTGGGGGGCATCAAACTTTAGCCTACACAATTGTCAACATTATGGCCATCAATTACAAGCCATTACCAAGACAAAAACCAAGATAAAACTTCCTTAAATCATCTCTTGAACTTTAAGAACCTTAAAACCCCAAACTTGTCTCTATGATTTTCTAATGCTTCCACAAACTGTGGTTACCTTTACCCTACACAAGAACTTATTTTAAACCCATTGGAAGCATCAAAATCATCAAAACAACATTCCTTCTCCAAGTTCCAGGTCAGACCGAAATCATACACACAAGTGCCAAAACATGATTTTTCAAACTTTCATCACGTATAACAACATATTCTTGATTCCAAAACACTTCTCATGGATTGTTTAGCTCAAAAACAACTCTTCCTCATCAAATATAAAATTGGACAGCATCTCCCCTTAGGGTTTGTGATTCCAAAATTTCATACAAACATCAAAACCAAGCAATATATAAATCAATCTTCTCCTTATCATGCAAGGAGTGTTTTGCAACCAATTATTTCCTCTAAATCCCTCTCTTTCTCATTTTTCAACTCTTGAAACCTTACTTTCCAGCCACCAAAAGAGAGCCAAAATAAAAAATCTAAACCGATAGAAAGGTAGAGGAAGTTGAGAGGAAGAATTTGATATATAGCATAAGGTGTAACTCTTCCTTACCTTGAAATTTCCCAAGCTTTTCTTCCTCTTCTTGCTCCCCAGGAATGGCATCTCTCTTCTCTCTTTTTTAGCTGCCCAAGTCGGTCTCAAATGAGGGAGGAAGAGGAGAAAATGAATTTATAAAACTCTTACAATTGCAATGGATGGTGGAGATTAAATCTTGAGATCTAAGGGCTTATATTCTTCCACCTTTCAACCATGTGTTTGAATCTTATTGGCTCCTTAAAAGTAAGTAATGATGGCTGCACATGGTGAAGAAAAATCTGTTTGGGTTTGGGTACACTAACCAAACCAAATTCCATTCGGTTACTTCTACCGATTACACTTTTTACCTGTAAACTTAACTTTATTCCGGTAAATCTTTTTCTACTTTTCTGTAAATACTTTCTCCTTAATTAATCTCCATAATTCCCTCTTAAATATATTCAAATCATCATCCTCAAATCGTCCCTTGATCCATCAAAAATTAAACGGATTATTTTATCCTGTCAAAAACTCCTGAAAACGAACAATCTTAAAATAAATCATTTTTAGGGCCTTATAATTTTCTACATTTTTCATTGATATTCTAGCCCTTCATCCTTCCCCAAAATATCTTCTAAATTGTTCCAAATTAATTTTTGTAATAAATTATATTTTTAGGGATTTTTCGGGCATTTTTCCTCATTTTCAGGAAAATCGCCTTAATCGTACTTTGGGCAATAATTTTGTAAAATACTATAAATTTCACTAAATTTTTCTAGACTCTGGTTTTTGGTCTTAGAGAACTCCTGATACCTTAAATAAATGTTTTCAATCATCACATCTTTAAAATTCCATAATTCCTCATCCAAACCGAATTTCAACAATCGGTTGAATCTCTGGTAATAGTGAGTTTTGCTCTATATTTTGGGCACCTGTGAATTTTTCTGATTTTTGGTCAACTGCTTGACTTTTTGACTTTGACTTTGACTTTGACTTTGTCAAATGACCAAAATGCCCTTACACTTTCTCTTAATTACCAAAATACCCTTTCACAGTATAATTTTGCATAAATACCCATTTTGCCCTCAACTTTGTTGCCCTTGATCTTTTAGTTTCTGACCCCTTGGGCAATTTTCCAGGAGGTCACCCATCCTTGAATTGCTCCCGGAACGAACACGCTTAACTTTACTATTCCTACCAGCTTTCATCCACTGGGCCAAATCTAATTCTGCGACTTACGGCCTAACAGCATCAACTTTTTCCGTACTTTCTATCCGTGGATTCTAACTTGACTTTTGATTACTTGTTTAGCCCTTTTTATCCAATGACCATATTACCCTTGATCTTTATACTTAATAACATTTATGCCCCTGGCTTACATTCTTAGAAATCTCAAAGCCTTAGGACTAATTTGACCAGGGTCTCATAAGTCCACTGACATCTCCTTTTTCTGTACTTTTATTTTTGGGCCTTGTCTTATCTTATAACCATCGATTTAGCCTCTATGTCGGCTTACAGAAAATGATGGATATTACATTTCTCCCCCCTTAAAAATAAATTCCATCCTCGAAATTTCTGTCTTCCTACATACTTTCTCTGGCGCAAGTCCTTGCCAAAATACCTTTATAATTATCTTTTATAAGATCTTTCCTTTCATATTGATGCGATCCAGCAAGCTGATTTATCAAATTCAAAAGAGCCTCTACGTATTCCAAGTGGACCAATCACAAGAGCAAGAGCCAAGAGAATTAAGGAAGCATTAAATGGGCTTGTGCAAGATGTTCTCACAAAACAAATGGCATTTGAATCAACAAAAGAGGATGAAGACTCCAAGGAAGTCATTAACTTGATTTGGGCTGAAAATGGACTTGCAGATCCTATTTTGGGCTTGGAGGGTTCAAATGAAAGGGCTTGGACCATGGGCTATACATAGGAGGACTCATTCTGGCCTAAATAATCACATTTTGGGCCTAAAATCCTGATTAGTTATTGCTTATTTAATTTATGCGAAAATTTTTAATTTGAATTCCATATTAGCTAGATTTTAAGATAGTATCTATCTAGATTTTAGGATATATCTATCTAGATTTCAGGATAGATACTATTTTGAAATTTGAATTTTATCTTCCTAGATTTTAGATTGCATTTTATCCTTTAGAATTTCAGAATGTAACCTTTATAAATACATTGTAAAGCACATTCTGGAGCAGACAATTTAGATTAAAGATTATTATAAACTTTGCATTGTGCAAGTTGCTTCTTGAGGGAGGATTCTCTCTAGGGTTCTTTATTGAACTAACGACTTATCAAGGCTTGATCAACCTTGTGGCATCTTCCAACACTTCGGGTCCTTGTTCTTCCGTGCTCAAGGGTTCAAGTGGGTCGTCAACCTTTGTTTAGCGTTCTTGTGGTGCGTATATTCGGATTGGCTGTGGGTTCTTGGGATCTTTCCCTATTGGGTTCGCATCAATATGAGATAAGGATCCTACAAGTGCCTATTGTAACATCCTATTTTAAAAGGGGAAATTTACAAACAAGTCCCAAGTAAGTCATTTATCTACAAAAAGGTCCCAAATATTCTCATAATTAATCTCAAGTCCCATGGGACCTTTTTATAATATATTGCAGTTGGTAAAAGTCTGAAATTCCCTCTAGTGGTTTGAAAAGGAGTCTAAGGCGGAAAGTGAGATTCATTCTTCAAAATCACATACCCGATGGCTTATTGCTCGTATTTTCATCGTCCGTTGTCCTTGTAGTTGATCTCCAGATCTTCATCTTCATCAACCGTTTCCTTCGTTGGTTAGCGTTTCTAGTCTCTACTTCCCTGCTCGTAGTTTTCTTCCTAGTAAATGGTAAAGTTTTCTTCAACTGCATCCTTCTCTTGATTTATTTGTAACTACGATGGGATAAACGCGTTGAGCCTTTTATTTATGATTGTGGTCATTAAGGTGTATAATGCTAATGCCCTATTTTTCAAGTCTTGTGAAAATAAAAGAATCGTTTGTACTAATCTTTGAGCCCTTATGCTTGACAAATTGGTAAATGTTGCTTAAATATGTTACATTATGTCAAAATACAATATGTGTGCATTTTCATTTGCATGAGTGTAGTTATAGTGAGAAGCATTAACCATTGGGAACTAGATTGCGAATTTACGCTTTGAAGTGTTGACCTTTAGTTACCATTAAATAAATGTCATCCAATTCACCAGTTTAATTGGTCACAACCATTTAATAACCACAAGCATTTGCCTATTCAACAAAACTTGTAGAATTAAAACCAGGCACGCTTATTAGCAAATTTCAGGACATAAAAGGGTTTTTTCAAATGTATGATCTACCCAGAAAGAATAACTCAATAGATAACAAGAACCAAGAGCAGGACTATAAAAGAACACAAATTCGTGTCATCAATGCTTCTAAAAACAGAAGCCAATGAGCAGGGAGTTCAGTTCAATTAGGAATTCTAGTTAACTTAGGATTTCCCTTCTACAGCAACATTAGCTGGATGTAAATGTAGAGTTTGATCCTAGTATGTAGCATTAGATTGATGAGACATCTGCTTGTAAAAGGGAAATATCAGGTACTTTTCAGTTCACTTTGAAAGAGAACTAAAATGTTTGAACTTCCTTATCTTATTTTAGCCTGATCAGGTATTTTCAATTTGCTTTGAAAGAGAATTAAATGATTTAAAATTCTGTAGTGTCCTCTGTTGTGCAGGAATAATAGGCATGGCAAAAGGTACGGTTCAAAATATAACAAAAGTAAAATGCTACTAACTCTTGGAAAAAAAAAGTCATATAACAAAAAATAACAGAAGAAAGCATAATACATAGTAAAATTGTAGCAGCAGAAGCAAACATGTCTCCATATTTCTATATGCTACTGATTCTGGTGAATTGGGAAATGCTTGTGGTTATTAAATGGTTGCGACCATGTGTAGATATTTTTATTCTTGATGATGGAGTGATTGTGAATTTAATTTAAAAATGCATTTTGATTTTATTTATATATGCAAGTGAAGGTAGTGCAATCTCATTTATCATGTTTAGACTATAAATCAGTGGGTTTAATATATTTTAATTATGAAAGATAAACTTATCAGAAACAATGTATTGCAATTTTCCATTAAATATTCAATAAATTCAAAGAATCAAGTAATAGCTGCCCGTTATACAATATGATAATGTTCTAATATATTTCCGCTTGTGTTTTAGACCATTATGCCGCATAATATGTTATGGGGTTGTGGTGAGATTATACAATATTCATATTTCTGAATGTGTTGGTTTTTCTTAGATCATCATACCTTGTGCATTTCTATGGTGTCAATTTTCCCCTTTTATATCAGTTTTAAACCATTTTTCTCATTTGTTGATATGCTTTATGATTTGTCAATGACTTTGTTGGATGGGCTTCAAAACTCAACACCTTTTAGTAGTGTGCCTATGGCTTGGATTGCATTAAAGAGCAATATATCTACTTGCATGTGTTATAGCACAAGTATATTTCAATGAAAGTTGTCCTGAAAAAAACAAATTGCATTTTGAGTGGCAAGAAAGAGAGGGTACATGCTTTATTCAATGTCGATGGGACTCTCACAGCTCCAAGGAAGGTATATATTTAATCTAGAGCTCAAGATTGTCGAATGTCAATGCAGCATTTTTCTTCACTTCCTACTTTTGTTTGTCAAATAAGGCTAGTACTCCATATTCATTCTTTTCACTTACACTTATTGTACATCTATTTTGGTTTTGTTCATGCTTTGTTTCTGATGTAAAATGATGATGCAATACGGATAAAGTAAAGTTGGAGTGGTGACAAGTAATGTAGTTGCTGAGGTTGTTAACAACAGCGACAACAATTGTTAATTCAGCTTCTGAGGTTGTTAATGATAAGTGTATTCTGAAGGTGGTCAGTGTTAATGGCAAGCACACCTACAAAGAATACACTATGCTTCCTTCATATAAGAGGAAGATTTGTGAGTAGTGAAGGGGCTGGGAAAATGTATGCAGGGCGAATGATTAGATGAAGAATCATTAAAGAAGGCACAAGTTATGAAGATTTAAAAACAATTATAGCATCAATTGTGGGAAAATACATCAAATTTTTCATGAAGTTCACTTTAACATTTGATACAAGCACATTCATTGACCTATAATGAAGGAGTTGAACACTTAATTAAATTCAATGCAGAAAGTGGCCATGTTTATGTAAAAAACAATGATGGAGGTAGGATTGAATGTACATGTAAAATTTTTTGGGGAATGCTCTAACAGTATGTACATATATATATGGATATACATATAAATGGTAAACGAAAGTTGGATATATGGATATAACATTGTATTATGTAACATGGTTTTAATTGTTTTGTTACCAAGTGCTAGGGTTGTTAATTCTTAATGGTGGGGTTGTTAATTACACGTGGTGTAGTTGTTAATGGCTGCTAGTGTAGTTGTCAATGTGTTTGTTTGGAAACACTTAACTCTCACCCAAAAGTATGTTCAACAGTGTTTTTCTGTCAAACGAGATAATCTCCTCAACATATTTACCTCAACTTGCGTAAAAGTACTTCTCTACCGCTTTCCCAAACAGACCCAATGACAACTGCTGGGCTGTTAATGATACTTGCTAAGGTTGTTAATGCCAAGTGATGGAGTTGTAAATGATGCTTGGTGGGGTTGCTAATGCAAGATGCTTGGGTTGTAAATGATACCCGGTGGGGTTGTTAATGATGGTTGTTAAGGTTGTTAATAACTGCTACTGGGGTTGTTAATTAAGGATGTTGTGGTTGTGAATGACAGCTGCTAGGGTTGTTAAATGAGTGCTGTTAGGATAGTTAATTAATGTTGTTGAGGTTGTTAATGACAACTGGTGTAGCTGTTAATTACAGCTGCTGGGGTTGTTAATGAATCTGAGATTGTCAATAACCAATATCAATAAACGGGACATAAAGTTACAAATGATATTATAACCAATGAAACTAGTTTTACATTTTACATATGAGTAGTAATGTATTACAATCTGAAAGGAACAAGTAAATGTGTGCAATTAAAAATGATAAAGGAACAACTAAATTATAGTGCAAGATCAGCTACGTCAAAGAGATCAAATGGTGCCCTCTTGGGTACGAAGAGGATAGCATTAAATTTCAGTTGACACTCAACAGAGAAGTGTTTGACAGCCAAATGGTCTTCCCAATCATTAGTAAGACTCTTATAGAAAGCCGCATATTCCTCCTTTGTGATCTCTTCATGCTTCCTCATCCAAATAGGCTTCTACTTGTTCACCAAATACCACTCATAAGACACCTCCTTGATTTTCTTCTTTTTCTTCTCTTCTTTTTCCTTCTCCTCATCTACTTCCTCAAACAAATAACACTCATGGGACACCTCCTTCATCTTCATTTTCTTCTATTCTTTTTCCTTCCTCTCTTCTTTTAAATCACGTGAACACCAAAGCAAGCTGCAGCAGAAAGAACTCAAAATTAACTCAACAAATAGTTAAATACAAATCACTAAAGCACGCTAAAGCAGAAAGAACTCAAAATTAACTCAGCAAACAGTTAAATATAAATCACCATCAAATGTCATACACTATGTGACCTAGAAGTCATGCCTCACCTCATAAATATAGTTCTAGAGTGCCATGAGATTTATGACTGATGTAGACAATGGGATTGTCATCCTACTGATACTAATGACATTCACTCAAGGAAGGTTCTTAAATCAACGAAAAACATGTTGTAGAGCAAACTCTTTCCCCAAAGGAGTGAATTAAAATTTTTTTGGCCAATGGAGTGAATTAATTTAAACGTTGTAATCGCTCTCTTCATGCAATACTATAGAAGATCTTAGATAAGTTCAAGTTGTTGTGGTAAGAGAAATCAATCGGTGTGACAGATGTGACAAGAAAAATCAATGAAGGTCACAGTGTGCATGATTCCCGTATTTACAAGTTGATTGATTCAGCTAAGCAGAGACAGCACTTGATTAAAAAGTTATCTTTTTTTCATGATGCTATAAATATTCTGGTCATAATATTTTTACAAATAAGAGAGGATATTGAGATAAACAATTTCTTTTCCAATAAACTCTTTAAATTGTTCAGTTTGTACCTCCAACAAAGATTATAAGGCATCTAATTGTGAAATAGATGAACACTAGTCATGAAGTGTGCTCCAAAGTCCAAAGTATCAAATTGTTCTGCTTTGGTGCTATTTCCAACCTCATCAGTAACGCTAATATAGTGTTTGACTGTTTGGTTCAATTGAGGGGAGGGGAAGGGTTCTAGTGGCATGATGAAAATAGACCAGGGTATCAAAACATTAGATGCCATAACAACGAATCCCTAACCAATCCAACTCTAAAATTGAAAATTATTTAGATATCTAGCCAAAAAATCCAAAAAAAAAGGACTTCCTAAGTTATGTAGCTTGTTCAGTCCAACCAACGATTCCCTAGTCTCTGCAACTAATCGAACAAAAACTGAATGAGAACACAACTAATCATTTCTTCCAATGACACTCAAAGGGTAAATATGAAACTCTTAACACTAGAACATTATCATTGTCCAAGGAAGTAGGGTGGAAAGAGATGGAAAAGGGGCATTACAAGGTTATTCAGCATATTTGGAAAAGCATCCTTCATAGAAGAAATAGTGGCCATTGTTCTAGCCCTTTTTTGTCAAACTCTGGAAGTTGGACCCTGCAACTACAGACGACACAAAATGGAAACCGAAATTAGCGAAATGCCCACTAAAGCCTCGACTATTCTTGTGTGCATATGTGTAACAACTTTCTTAGCATGCTTTAAATTTTATATTAGAGACCGATTATTAACCACTTTTGCCCATTCAAGCATCAAATTAGCTAATCAAGTGAAATTTAAAATTTACAAAAGTATTGTTCACGATTATTGTTCACTTGGTAGTTTTATATTTTTGGCCAACTTTGAAAAATTCATAAATAATTTTAGAAAAATACAAGTCAAGTAGTTCAAGTCTCTAAATAAAGCTTATGAAGTCTTTTACAGGGGAAAATATCTCCTTGTCCAATTTCTTGACCAATTAATACAGTTTATTGTGTAAATAAATATTGTTCATTTGGTCATTTTTCATTTTCCAGATTTTTCCTTCAACTTTGGAAAATTATAACTTTTTACCTACACATCCAAACTCAGTAAACTTTGGCTCATTTTAAAGATTGGAATGTGTAGTATTTAATAGGAAAATTTCATATCATTTGGGCTTCATTTGCTATTTTTTTACTATTACTTCAACTTAGCTCTTTGATAAGGGCTTTAGACCCTTCCTTAACTAAGCGTACATGCTCTTTTCACTTCCTTTAAGTGTGCCAATTCCAAATATAACCATCTCTATATCATATAACATATATGGCTTAGCATAGGAGTTTAATTGCATTTACCCCAAACATTCATAGATGCGCACACATATGCATCACTTAATAATTCAGCATAACATGTGTAAGCTTTCTTTTAGCTTTGGAAGCCATTCACCTTTCACTTTTGCACCACCTTGCCTTTGCTTCTTGAACTTGTGCCTCTAGTTTGTTATTGGAAAGGGTGAGATTTCAAAGAAATTCCAGTAGCAAACAACTCTAACACTACATCTACGTGCATGATTATGTAAATAGAAACAAATATGCCACGTAACAGAAATAATAAACCTTACCTCAATCAAATTTGCACAAGGCCAAGGTATTCGTTACATAGCTACAACCATGGATTTTCACAATCGAGGTTTTCCATTTCACATGGCTACAACCATACATTAAACATGGCAATCAACATATATAAAAATCAATGCAAAGCAGATGTTAAAGATAGGAGTATTGTTACCTTGAAACTTTATCTTTCCAATGGCACTTGAGGTGGCTTCCATTTGTTCTTATCACTTTGGAATTCTTCTTGGAACTTTAATACTCCTACACATGCCATAGGTTATTTGGCATTAAGGATAAGCCATGAGCATTAAAATACTTAAACCTCTTCCAATACCTCTCTTGAACCCTCTCTTGAACCATAAGGTTCCTTAAACCCTTAACTTTGTAAAAACTGTTTCTAATGCTTCCAAAATCCTTTTCTTACTTGTACCCTACACAATTTTGCCTTCTAAATACAATGGAAGCATAAAAAATTCAAAATTCAACTCCTTCCTATGGTTCTACACCTGACCAAAAACAGAACACTAGGAAAAAATGATTGTCAACTTCTTTCAACTTCTTGCTTTATATACTTTCATAACCTTATTCCTAAACCAATTTCCATGTAGTATTTCATTCAAAACATCACTTCCTTTCCAAAAGGAAAATGGGACAGCACCTCCCCTTAGGTTTTAAGATTCCAAAATTTCAAATACAACAACAACAATAACAACAAACTATACACCAATTAACTCCTTATCTTGCATAGAGTTGTTTGATACCAATTATTTGATCTAACTCCCTCTCTTTCTCATTTTCTCTCATTCAAACCCTAACATTCCAGCAGCCAAAACACATCCAAATCCAAGAAAATAAACTGATAGAAGTGAAGAGGAGAGTCTAAGGAGTAAGAATGTGCAAAAGATTGCACTAAAACTCAACTTACCTTGGATTTCTTGATGATTTTTCTTCTTCTTCTTGGTTGTTCATGACTGCCACTCCTCTCACTCTTTAGCTCCAGGTTTTGCACAAAAATGTGCTGGAATGGCTCAGGAAAAACTGATCTCTAATGTATTAAATGAGGTGGCATCTTGATCTATAGATTGCAATTGAATATTGCAAATTAAGGCAAGATCCAAGGGTCTATATCTTTCCAACACTTTAGACACTTGATGGCTTCTTATTAGTTGATAAAAAGTAGTGTAACTAATGTTTAGGAATCTAGTTACAATAACCAAATCAGTTACCGTCCAGTTACTTGATCCTTTTACAACTTCTAAGGTAAAAGTAACTTTATTTCGGTAAACTTTTCTGTGTATCTAGGAATAAATTTTATTCCTCTTTTAATCTCCACATTTCACTTACTCATATGATGAATTATTTGTCCCAGAAATGCCCCTAGAAATCCTCAAATTTAAACAACGTTACTCTACCATATCAAAACCACTGAAAACAATCACCAACAGGCAATTGAGTTTTAGGGCATTAAAAATTTCTAGAATTTTCACTGTTATTTTGGCCATTTTTCTTTCCTCAAAATGCCTCCCGGAATGCCTATAATTAATTTTCCAAAAAAATTCCATTTCCAGGGTTTTCGGGTCTTTTTCCTCCCGATCTAGGAAATCGCCTTTATCGCATTCCAGGCAATAATTTTATAAAATACTAGAAAATTCACTTTATTTTCTATGCCCTGAACTCAGCTAATTGAGGTCCCCTGATATCTCAAATAATTATTTTTCAGCCATCTGACCTTTAAAGTTCTCTAGACAGAAATAAATCTAGGCCGAATTTCAAAAATCCGTGATGGTTTTGATCAGTAAGTTTTGCTCTATTTATTGGGCATCTATAAATTTTTCTGATATATTGGTCAACCTTTGACTTTTTGACTTTGACTTAATCAAATGACCAAAATGCGCATGCATTTTCTCTTATTTACCAAAATATCCTTGCTTTTCTTACTACCTTTCTAAATTCCATTATTGCCCTTGCACTTTCATACCTAAGGACCTTTATGTCCTTAGCATTTATGTCTAAATGACAATTATGACCTTGGTCTTTTATGCCTAATGATCATATTGTCCTTGGTCTTTATATCTAATGATATTTATGTCCTTGGCTTATATATTTAGCAATTTCAAAGCCTTAGGACTAAGTTGATCGTGGTTTCTTTGGTCCATTGGCATCCTCTTTTTCTGTACTTTATATCTCTGGGCCCTAACTCAACCCATAACTACCAATTTGTTTTTATTTTAGATTACTGAAATATACGGATATCACAATATGCGATAGCACAAACAAAATACCCAAATAACATAGCACAGGAAGCAAATAGATTTGTGTGTATATAGAGAGAGAGAAGGAGAGATAAATACTTTGATAATGGCAGTGAGATTTGAAAGCCATGAGAGAAAATCTATGAAGTGGTGAAAAGGAATACAACATTTGTATGTTGAAGGACACTTACTACAGTGCCTTCCCAAGTTTTCATGTGTGAAACCATAAACATTCAGAGCAGTGATTTTGGGAACTCACCGATTTTTAGAAACCCTTCAAGCTGCGCATTAATGAGTTTATACCCTGTTTTTATCTCTCTCTCTTTCAAATAACTTAAGGGCATTTTAGACTTTAACTAACTGAAATATATTACAAAAAGGTCCCATAGGACCTGAGAATAATTACTAGAATCTTTGGGACCTTTTAATGATTAAATGGGTCGTTTGGCCTCTGTGTAAATTTCCTTTTTAAAAATGAAGCTTGCTACCACACATTATCATTAACATGTGGCAGAGGGAATCAGGGCACCATTTGTATTTAAAAAAGAGCAGTCAAAGCTACCGTGCATAGGGGAAAAATAGGGGATGGTGATGGGTGGTGACCCATTACCATCAGCATTTAATAAAAATTTAAAAAAGCTGAAAGGTCCGGCATGTAAGAGGGTATTATAAATATCCTCCACGCATTCACCCCTCTCACACACACTCATTTCACATACACACACCCTACACAACGCGAAAGAGAGAAAGGGGGAGAGCAGTGGGGGAGAGAGGGAGAGGGGTGCTGGAGAGAAAAATGAGAGATCTGAAAGGGTGTTTATCAGTCTAAGGTTTTGCTTTTGAGATTATTTAGGAAAGTAAAATGATTTATTTTCATTAAATTTCTTTTATGAAAGTTGTTCTAAATATTTTCTCTTCCTAATGGTAATAATATTATGTTTATTAGAGAATATCTTAGAATTTATATTTTTATCCTGGTTGAGTTTTATTTGTAGAATACCATAAAATTATAGATATATTTTTATAACTAAAATCTATGGTGTAAAATTTATTTAATTGATATCTTGAGTATTTTAAAAATGTAATTATGTTTGGAAAGATATGGCTGTGATATATATATATATATATATGATATTTTAAGTAAATAGAGGAGGAGTAAATAGTTAGATTAATTAAAGGGGATTTATTATTTTTTGCTATCATATGATTTTTCAAAATATACATATATAAAAATATATATCCGTATATATATAAATTTATGTGTATATATATTTAAAAAATTCTAGTTTGTATTTTATCAAAATTTGTTAAGCAAAGATTTTTTTTTGTATAACCCAAATTAGTTGTGGTCTATTGCGTGATAATATTTAATTTTGTAAATTAATTAAAAGAAATTGTGGTATTGGACAAGGATTACCATTGTAGTACTATTTTATTGTTTGGTGAGATGTAACCACTTTTCTCTCTTTATGCATGCTTGCAACATCTTTGTAAGTGACTTTAAATATTAGAATTATGTAAAGTGCCATTGATATTTGAGTTGAACAATGAAACTATATTGTTAATGAAATTGTCTTGGGGAGCTATTTCCATTATAAAATAATAGGTGTTACATATATATTGCTGGTATTATTTCATAATATTAAAAATGTTACATTGAGAACCTATGAAATTGATAATGGATATGAGAAGTTTCTTTATCATTTGTTGATATATGAGAAGGAGTGGTTAATGTTGACTTGATGGGAGATTATTTTAGAGGAAATAAGAGGGTGATTTTCTTGTACAAGAACTTAAGGTGGTGGGCTAATGGTTTTGTTAGTGCAGGAAAAGACCAAGAGGGGGGGTGAATTGGTCAAATAAAATTTTAGAAATTTAAAACAATTTAAATCAATGCAGCTGAGAGAAGAAGGAGAAGATAGACAAACGGATTTATCCTGGTTCGGTCCTTCCGACCTACGTCCAGTCCTCAAAGTACTTCTGAGCTTTCGTAATCCACTAAATCAAACCAATCAGGCACAAAGAGCCTTTACAATGGAGAATCACACTCCCCCTTGCTATTCGTAATAAAATAGAGTCTCACTCTCTCTGTTTTTCTCTTTTCTTTCAGACCAAATCTCAACCCAATATGTTCAAGGTCCCAACCTTAAACTAACTCTCGAATTTACAAAGGATTTTGCTCTAAGAATCTCTCTTAAAGAGTTGATAGCAATAAATGAAGTTCGGAATGAGAATTGAATGATATTACAGAGGAACAGACTGAATGCTTTTAATGCTCGTAAAAGAATTCCTATCTCTGTAATGAATGCTTGAAGCCTTTTATAGATGAGAGAAATAATGTTGCCGTTAGATAGAATTCATTGTCCATTACTCTCATTCACCAACTCTTCGTTTTCGCCATTAATGTAGCAATTAATGCTTTCTGAGAGGCATGGGCGATGAAGTCTTGATTTATGCTTTCTGTCAACAGGTACAGAGTCTTTCCCTTCCTTTGTTCCTGCATTTCAGCATTTATGAGTGTAGGTTAAGTTCAAACGTTCTTATATACAAATAAGGAAAGATATGGAGCAGGTGAAAAGCTGTCAGAAAGAGAAAATAGCCGTTGGGAAAATATACTCGAGTGATTGATCTTAATACTCGAGTGTTGGACAAGCATTTTGAATTTTGTGAAGTGATACTCGAGTGTTCTAAGATCAATGCTCGAGTTTTGTAAACACTTTTAAGGTTACTCGAGTGTTCTGAGATCAATGCTCGAGTTTTGTAAACACTTTTAAGGTTACTCGAGTGTTCACTGAGAGTATTGAAAAGATTTTGAAAGTTAGATGTGAATACTCGAGTGTTAGAAACATTGTACTTGAGTGTTGAGAATACTTTCAGTTGATACTCGAGTGTTCAGAAGAAAACTAGAAGTGAAATCATTTGAAATCTCTTAATACTCGAGTGTTGAAAACATAATACTCGATGTTGTCCATTACTCGAGTGTTTAGATGGAAGTGTTCAGTTTTTGAGAAGAAGAGGCTCGATACTCGAGTGTTCAGAAATCAACACTCGAGTGTTGTCAACACTTTCACCTAATACTCGAGTGTTGTACTTGAAGTGTTGTCTCTTATTTGAAAACTTTTGCTCAATACTCGAGTGTTGAAAAACAAGCACTCGAGTGTTGTCAACACTTCTTCCTCAGCACGAGTGTTTCACTTCAAGTTCAAGTATTTAGGCTCAATACTCGAGTATTCAACCTTAATACTCGAGTGTTGTCAATACTTCCATTTGTAACTCGAGTGTTCTGCTTCAAGTGTTGAGTATTGGTTTGAAAAATAAGCCCGATACTCGAGTATTGCAACACAGTACTCGAGTGTTGCCAATACTTCAACATCATCACTCGAGTTTCACATGAGAGTATTCTTTCAAAGCACATTTTAACACCAATACTCGAGTATTCAAAATAATTACTCGAGTGTTTGCAACACTTTATCATAGTACTCGAGTTTTCACTTAAAGTGTTGGATTTTAGAAACATTTTTAGCCTTCAATACTCGAGTGTTAAAATCAAGAACTTGAGTGTTGTCAATACTTTCAACAAAAACTCAAGTGTTGCTTGAAAGTATTGATTTTAAACGTATGAAAAACATTGATACTCGAGTGTTCAAACACACAACTCGAGTATTCCTCAATACTTTCACACAAACTTGACAGAACTCGAGTATTTTAATAAAATTACATATTCAACAACAATTTAAGCTTTATAACTCTTGAAATCATTTTGTTATCATCAAAATAAGGTATCAACACAAATAAGGTATACTTATAACTACATAACTTAAACGCCTTTAATAGATCCAAGGAATGAATTAGGTGGCAAAGATGTAAGCCACGCTCTTGCCTTCTTATCTATAGACAAAGGAAAAAGTCTCAATCTCAAGGCATCAGAAGTCACACCTTGCTGCTTGAAGTTCTCACAAACTTGCACAAATCGAGTCAAATGCTCAGTAGGATCTTTGTTCTAATTTCCTGAAAAAGGACCAATCATCTGAAGCATTTAAAGCATAACCGGCTTCATTTCAAAGCTTCTAGCTATAATAGCCAGAAATTGGATGATGAATTGATAAGTAGTATGATCACGCTCTAGATACTCATCCAATGTCCGATCCGTATCATCATCATTATTATGATACGCCATGTTGCGGTGTTGATTTGAATATAGCAGGATAGGTTGCTCTGGTTCAAGAACAGGCCTCTGTCCTTCAAGTTGTAAAGGTGAAGCTTGTTGTTGAATAGGAGGATCCTAAGGAATAGGACCAGGTACTGTGTCAAAATCCTCTGATAAATAGTCTTCAATTAGCCCGTCAGCCGCAACTTCCCAGTTAGTTTGCAAAGGCACTAAGGTACCTACAAACAAGAAAATCAACAACCAAGTATCAAGCGTATAAAAGTAAGAAAGAAAGAGAAAAAGAAAACTCAATCGTAACCAATAACACAATAGCATCAACTAACTTTAATGATTTATGCCGTAGTCCCCGGCAACGATGCCATTGACTTGTTCGCCTTCTAGCTTACCGCAAGCGTACGGGTCGCAAGTAGTATAAAAATATCGTTCCTACAAGGACTAACACATAAACGAGATAATCAATGCAATTATGTGATTAATTAGGTTGAGTGAATCAATTGAGGAATCGGTGTCATAAAGTTCTATCAAATTCACGAAAAATTAACAATAAAACGAGAAGGATGAATTGGGATTTTAATTCAACGATGAGAGATGCCTAGGATTATTTTTCACCAATGCAATTCATGAGAATTAAATACATACAACTCTATTAGTGATTGAATGATGTTATATGTTTGTCTAAGATTCAAAAGCAATTGATTAAGCTCTCTCAAGTCATAACCAAATTAATATTCTCCTTTCACATGCACAATCTCTTGCTACAGTTAAAAGAAAATAATCATTAAGCAATAACCTTAATATGACAATGCTAAGTTAATAACTATATCTCTATGTTACTAACAAACCATCCATTTGATTATTTAAACTTCAAGTCTAGCATACTTTTATCTAAATCCTGCAATTAAATTAACTCTCTCAAGCTTAATTCAATTGAACAAATCAATCTAAGTGATGGCCAATTAATTAGAAGCATTAAGCACAAGATAAAATTAACATATAATTGTCACTAATCACCAAAGAGAGTATTATCCAATCTCAATCCATGCAATGGTTCAAAATAATCCTAGAACAAATTAGTTAGCCACTAAACATTTGAGCAACAACAGCAAAGCATAGAGGATTTTAATTGAAAGAGAGGATAAAGGAATTTATAACGCGAACAGCAAACGCTGCCTTCCTCCCTGTTTTTCTGTCAGAAGCTGTTCTCCAGCTCTTCGGATCTCTCTGCTCTCAGGTTTCTCCAACACCAGCAGAGTCCCCTGTGCGTCAAATGTAACGTCCCATCATTTAAAAAAATAAAAAAATAAAAAAAATAGCAGAGGACTGTGGCATGCACGGCATTGTGGATGCAGGGAGTGGGTTGATGAGATGGGTAGACTGTAAGAGAAGTAAGAGGCAAAAAAAAATTTGATGAGAGCCTCCGTGGCAAAGGGGAGGGGTATTATAAATACCCCCTCATTCATCCTCCAAGCACACACACATTCACCTACACGCACACACTCAGCTGAGAGAGGGAGAGAGCGCGCTGATGGGGAGAGAGAGAGAGAAGGAGAGGACGTTGGAGGGAGGAAGAGGTATCTGGAAGGGGTGTTTTCCAGTTTAAAGTCCTACTTCCGGGATTATTTTGGTAAGTAAAACAACTTATTTTCATTAAACTTCCTTCACGAAAGTTGTTCCAAATATTTTTCTCTTTCTAATGGTAGTAATACTATGTAGACTAGAGAATATTTTGGTATTTTTATTTTCGTCCAGTTTAAGTTTTATTTATAGAAGACCATAAAATTGTAAATGTATTTTTATAACTAAAATCTGTCATGTTAGATTATTTTTCTAATGCCTGAAATATTTTTTACGAATTTAGTTAAATATATATATATATATATGATTTTTGATATATTGATATTTGGACTGATTGGTTGATGATTAAATGGTTAGATTGATATTAGAAAATTAATTAGTCTTGTTATTACATGATTTAATATATATTTTCGTGTATATATAGTTAAGTATATTTTTGTTAAATATATATACGTATAAATAAATAAAAATATATATACATATTTGTGTATATATATATTTATGAGTATAAATATATCTATAATAAAAATATGTATGTTTGGAATAAATTATAAATTCCTTAAGATAAATTGTTTAATGATATATATAAAGTATTTAAATAAATTATTTAAAAAAAGTATTTATAGATATAAATTTCTGTGGGTACCTTTATTTATTAAAAAATATTCATTTAAATAATTTATTAGGATATTAAATGTATCCTTGAGATTTTAATCAAATTAGATTGTTTGATAAATTAAGTGTTTCTAATTTAAAAACTATTAAAATCCTAAATTTTAAATTAGAATTTTGGTACGAATATTATTATAATATTAAATAGTTGAAATAATAATTTTAAGTCTTTTGAGCAGTGATTTTTACCACCCAGATTAGTTGTAGTCTAATGTATAGTTCTACTTAATTTTGTAGACCATTTATAGGGTCTTAGTGTTGGGCGAGGATTTACCTGTGGTAATATTTTATTGCTTGGCGAGAGGTAACCACTTTCCTCTCTTTGTGCATGCTTGTAACATGTTTGTGAGTGATTTTAAATAAATATAAAAAGTGCCATTGATGTTCGAGTTGCATAATAAAAATTATGTTGTTAATAAAATTGTCTTGTGGGACCTATTTTCATTATCAAATAAAAAGGTGATTTATTTATATATTGATAGTATTATTTCATAATAGTGCAAATGTCGCTTTGAGAATTTGTGAAACTGATCATAATACATGGTAGAGTTATTAATTGATGATATGAGAGGGAGTGGTGGATGTTGATTTGATGGGAGATTATTCTAGAGGAAATAAGGGGGGTGATTTTATTATACAAAAAGAGGAAATAAGGTGGTGGGCTACCAGTTGTACGCTGGTTAGTCCTTTGGCCTAATTGTATTTGATAGGGCGATGACACCCCGTTATTATAGTAAAGGGGAAACCCATGGTCCGTTCTTGTGCGCTGTGGATTTTGGCCGGTCCATATCACTTGATCGGAGAGCTCGATATTTGTACTTCCAGTTGCACAGGACAGTACTGGCCCATGGGTTCAGTCAAAGAAAATAAGGCTGGGGAGGAATAAGGGAGATCAGAGAAATAAATCTTGTGCATTGATTTGCATGCAACTTTATTATGAGATAAGCATGAGTTTATAATGTCATAAATTGATAAATATGTATGCTTATTTATAAATTGATTAAGTGACATTTTGTTATGTTATTATATTTATTGTGAATATCCCACTTAGCACCTCATGGGCACTTACTCGTATGCCCAATGAGATGGAATTGCTGGTTGCTGAGACGTTTGTCTCATCCTGTTGCTTTAACATTTTTCCAGGTGCTAGTTCTCGTGCTGGTCCTTCAGGGAAGACTCCGGAAGCTTGAACTACTTTCATTAAAAGTAGTGCTTCATTCTTTTTGGATTATGTTGTATTATTATATATTGCCACGTTAGGGCTCATCATGCATATGTTGACTTATTTTTACTGATTGTGGAATTATTTTGACCGTTTGACTTATCGTTGGCATACGTTTGGACTGAACCTCTGTGGTCTAACGCCCGACGACAGTTTCGATATTGACTAGTCAAAAGAATTTTCAATTAAATACTTTGTTATTGGCGTTTTAAGAAAAGGATTTTACAAATTGGTATCAGAGCCAACGATTCTACGAACTTTTTTCACTTGTGCATCTTGTGGCAATATATAATTTTCACATAAATCTTCCCTTTTTGGTAGTTTTGTTGTTGTTTTTTTTCACCTTTTATGGTGGGTTGCATCCTTGGGTGGGGAGAATGGTGCGAACTCGATCAAGGCAATCAGACTCTAGAGGTAATGGTCAAGCCAATTAGCCAGGGTTTGACCAGGCTGCTCTTCTCCATCAGTTGAAGGAATTGGTGGTGAATGCTGTGGACGAGAGGATGTAAAAGTTTCAACAAGATATGCGGCAAGGCGGGAGTGAGGAAGTACGAATGGATAATGGTTATGGCACCCCAAGTGTAGGTCAATCTAAGGGTCAAGGGGGAGGAGAGCTATGAGGCAACTCCTCAAGCTAGGGGCTACTGGATGTTTCGATATCCAAAGTGTGGAAAGATGTGTCGAGGCACAACCCGCCGACCTTCGATGCTAGAAAAGACACAATCAAACCAAAGTCGTGGATTGATAGACTAGAGACCATCTTCAAGATGGTGGATATTAATTCCTATCAGATGGCTCGAGTGGCCATTTGTTTGCTGAAGGATAATGCCAAGCTTTGGTGGATAAGTGTGGCGGGGTCAGATGATTCTCATTATACCTGGGAGCAATTTAAGCAAAGATTTCTATATCATTTCTTTCCGGCAGTGTTGAGATTGGAGAAAGAATCTGAGTTTTATATGCTGAAGCAAGGGGAAATGCATGAGGATGACTTCATCTCTACCTTCATTGACCTTTCCAAATACGTATCATATCTGTCACGTATGAGGGAAGAGGAAAGGTCTGCATGGTTGGCGACCCAGCTTCTTGAAAGGGTAAGACCGAAATTGAAGCCATTCCTTGCTCTTCATGGTATAGAGAGTTTTGATGAAGCTTGCGTCAATTTGACCATTGCAGCTAGAAGGCTAAGGGAGGCTGAGGCGGCCAAAAAGCAGCAGAAACAAGGAAAGCCTTCTAATTTCTTTAGGCCCTCGGGTAGCATGATGAAGAGACCTGGTTATGACACTGGTAGCGGCTCAGGAAAGAGCAAATCTTTCTCGCAGAGGCGTTCTGATCAGAGAGGGTCGCAGAGGAAATTCCAAGCTCAGCGGAGTCAATCCTTTGGGAGTCAGAACTCCAACCGAGACTCTTCAGCGACCGTTTCTTGTGCAAAGAGAGATTGTTCTAGTTGTGGTCAAACTCATGCAGGGAAGTGTTGGGAG
Source organism: Vachellia pachyceras (assembly GCA_025593235.1). NCBI lineage: Eukaryota > Viridiplantae > Streptophyta > Magnoliopsida > Fabales > Fabaceae > Vachellia > Vachellia pachyceras. The sequence goes on from JANTPZ010154012.1 coordinate 25,799, forward strand.
TGTGCCATAAATTGGGGCACATAGCTAGTTTCTGCCCAGAGGCTCAGCAGACTCAGCAAAGTGGTTGCTCGATGGTACCTGGTCGAGTATTTGCATTAACTCGAGAGGAGGCTGGAGCATCTCCAAACATGATTCAAGGTACCGCTTCTCTTCAAGGCTATAATGTTCATGTATTGTTTGATTCTGGTGCTACGCATTCCTTTATCTCTGATGAATGTGCTCGAAGTTTGAATTTGAACGTCTGTGCTTTGCCTTATGATTTGAGAGTTTTAACTCCTGCTGGAACTTCTGTTGTGACTGATCGTGCTTGTTTGGATGTTGCCCTTAAGTATGCTATTTGTGATTCAAAGATAGATTTGATTTGTCTGCCTCTTAAGGGTATTGATGTGATTATTGGCATGGATTGGTTATCAGCCAATAATGCTCACCTTGATTTAAAGGGAAAAGAGTGAATTTTCCCTTAAATCTTGCTTCTGTTGAGGTAGCTTCGAGTCCCTTGTTGTTATCCGCTACTCAAGTGGAAAAGTGTGTTCAACGGGGTTGTGAAGCCTACATGATCTTCTTCTCGGTTAGTGCCGACAAGGAAGTGGGAATTGATCAGATTGAAGTGGTGAATGAGTTTCCTGAGGTGTTCCTAGAAGAGATATCAGGATTGCCCCCTAATCGAGAAGTGGAGTTCTCTATCGAGTTAGCACCAAGGACAACCCCAATTTCTAAGGCGCCTTATCCCATGTCACCATCAGAGTTGGCGGAGTTAAAGAAACAGTTAGAAGAATTACTTGAGAAAGGCTTCATTCAACCGAGTGTTTCTCCCTGGGGTTCGCCTGTTTTGTTTGTCAAGAAGAAGGACGGAAGTATGCGATTGTGCATCAACTACAGACAGTTGAATAAAGCAACTGTTAAGAACAAATATCCATTGCCCAAGATTGATGACTTGTTAGATCAGCTTATGGGAGCCGCAGTGTTCTCTAAGATTGACTTGAGGTCAGGATACCATCAGCTTCGGGTTAGGGCTGAGGATGTTCCAAAGACAGCGTTTCGGACTCGGTACGGGCATTATGAGGTTTTGGTCATGCCTTTTGGGTTGGCTAATGCTCCAGCCGTCTTCATGGATTATATGAATCGGGTTTTTAGGCCATATTTAGATCAATTTATTGTGGTATTCATTGATGATATCCTCATTTATTCTAAGAATGAAGAAGAGCACCGCAAGCACCTGTATATTGCTTTGCAGATTTTGAGGGATCATCAATTGTATGTTAAGTTAAGTAAGTGCGAGTTTTGGCTTAAGGAAGTGAAATTTTTAGGCCACGTGGTGTCTGCCGAAGGGGTGGCCGTTGATCCTAGCAAAGTGGATGCCATGTTGAAGTGGGGAACTCCGAAATCGGTAACTGAGGTGAGAAGTTTTGTGGGATTAGCTGGCTACTACAGGAGATTCATAAAAGGATTTTCTCAGATTGCAATGCCATTGACCAGGTTAACCAAGAAAGATCAGCCATTCATATGGACTGATAAGTGTAAAGCTGCTTTTCAAGAATTGAATCGATCAACTTGGAGCCAATTTGGGTTTTAGACATGGGTTTCATAGCATCTCCATGCCTTAGGCTTGGGCTTCATAATTGGAACTTTTTAGTTTACATCTTTTGATAGCTTAATGGGCTATTTGATTTGCGTTGTTATACATCATAGGAACGAGCAGCTTTGACATAAATGGTAAGGAACGGGCTCAACTTCCACAAGGAGGTGAGTTCAATTCCCTCTGCTGTTGTGAGGGCTCCTTTGGTAGACGATCTCGTAAGTCCCTTGTAAGTGCTCAAAGAGCCTTGGGGCCGTGCCCTAACCTTGGTGGAGACCTCTGCCGAACCCATCTATACTTTTCTGTATCAAAAAAAATGAATGAGCAGCTTCATGGATAGATAGATCAACAGTATTATTTCGTGTGTGTTTGAAAATTCTGTTGGGAAAAGTTAGTTTGCGGATTTCAAGATATTTTATGAATTTCAAGATGCTTTTACGGATTTCAAAATGCTTTTTACAGATTTTAAGATGTTTTTTACGGATTTTAAGATGCATGTTATCTTGGCTTATGTGCCCATTGACAGGAAGTGATTCCCAAATAAACACGAACGTTACATTGTTCTGGAAAGTTGTTGCATACGGCACACCATTTTGGATAAGAGATTTAAAGGAATCGGAATCGGAGTACCAATAATTATCAATGTTATGTTACTTAATTAATTAATTAATTAATTGTAATCTTCAATTCTCCTTTTTTTTTTAAAAAAAAAGCCATTGATCCCACCACCTTACCACTTTTGTTCATGCTTCAATTTGAAGGTCCTCTTCTCTCTGTTTTTGACTGCTTTGGGTGGGTCAGCCATAGGTACCCCCCTGTCAACTTTTTCTCTGCCCATTTCTCCTCTCTTATCTTCGCTTTCTCCTTCCTTAATAATTCAACCCAATCGCTCTCCGATCAAAACTTTAATTTAATATAATCACCTCCATAACTACAACATGTATATGTTCAATCTAACTAATAATTGATTTTAGTCTTAAGACTCGATAATTTGCTCAGAAATATTCGTGGATCATCCTTCGCTTGGCTGTCATAGAGAGAACACACACACACACACACACACTTTAAGAAGTGAAAAGGGATATTCTATATATATATATTATATTATATTTAAGAGGTAAATAACTTGCTGAAACGTGTATTTTCAATTAATACACCGCTTTAATTGCTTTAGCATTATAAGGGCAGTGGGCCATATTCATATACTTCATCTCTTCTGATAGATAATGCTCCCAAAAGTATGTCTAAATCTTAATAACCAGAATGAGTGAATGATAATAAACCCCTAGCTCTTTGCTAACCATCACGAATGACAACAATAAATTAAATAAATCCAACATTAACCTGTACGACAACCTAAAAGTCTTATCATCTCAATATATATATATATATAGAGAGAGAGAGAGAGAGACGTGAACGGCCTTAATTAAAAGGTTTAGTCAAATTAATATGTTCTTCAAGACGGTCGGTGCAATTAATCAGGTATTATTGTTGGTTTTCACACAGTAATTAGGGACTAAAGTGTACGTAGTGTTGGGTTTGACTGAGAACGAGGGAGGTTTATGGAATAAAAGGTAAGAAGCGACATGTGGGTACTAAGATTCTGAGAAAACCAGAGATGCAGGAAAAAAAAAACAGGCGACAATGGGAATAAACGACACACAAATCCATATTCCATGGAGGAAATTTGTTACATAATTGAAGCAAACAACGTGAAGGTCAATTAAGGTTTCAGTTTTGTGCGAATAGCATCTTATAAATCTCCAATTCTATGCATCGACGACATGGTTCTTAGGATCGCTAGCTAACCGTTGACAAACCAACCAACCATGTGCCCAAAATTCTCCCTCAGTCATTATAATGGCGCTTAAATAATTGGTGTGGCATCCAATTTTAGTGGTGAGGAAGTTTTTTCTTTATTAGTATTCAATTTTGAATGATAATTATTTCAAATATCATATCCTTTTCGGCCTTACTTTGTGCAGTTTTCTTTCTACACGGAATAATTTGAACCATTTGTAAGTGTGCAATTGAATAACTTCATTTATGCTGACACGGCCTAGGAACGGCAATGCTTCATTAAAAGAATGGGAAAATAATTATTTTGGCCCCATAGTTCTAACTACGTAGTAATTTAATTCCTACACTCTGATATGAAGCAACTCAAACCCTGTATTTTTTATTTAATTGATCCTAGTGAAATGAGTTTTGACTGCTTGAATATGAGATCTTAAATTTAAGTTTATTGAGAGAACAATGCTCAATTCTACTTGATATGTTCAAATCTAATATAGCCAAATAACCATATAAAAAGTTGGATATATGTATGCATGGTTTAATTTTCTGTATCATTTTACAATAGTCTAACTAACTTATTGCTGTCGTTTTTCATCAATAATTTGGCCTGAAGCAAAGAGATTACGCGAAAGTTCCCACTAAGTAGTAAAATTAGTTCATTTCACTATCGGCCAAATTTTGTTTCAGTCCAACCCACTTTTTAGTATGTTAAAAGTGAGTCATCCAAACTTAACTTGTATCATTGACTCAAATTAGCCTTGGGAAAAAGCAACGGAGTTGGGTTTAAATATGTTAGCCTTCACATCATGTTAATAAATAAGGTTCAAATCCCTACGGGAATATATTAAAAATTGTACCATATGGCCAATCATTATACTTTGAGTGTTTAATTAATGAATTGTTCATTTTTATTATAATAATTTTTACATGTTTGTTATGATAAATTGTCCTTGGATAAAACATAGTGATTATCATAAATGTCAATGGCCGATCATCTGCTCATGAATAAAGATGAAATAAGGTTATTATGACTTTGAAATGTATGGAGATACTAGTCAAAGTCATATGTATTTGTAGAAGTACAATATATTGGACCGACTTGATGTGAGAAATCTCCATGGATTAAGCTATAAGATTGTCTAACAAATAATTACGTCATTGTGGCTCTTGACTTGAGATCATTATAGATGCCTACATGAGAATCTCTCAACTTTCACATAATCAAAAGTCACTTTTGACCGAGTGATGATAAAAGCTATGCTCGGGTTTGGTGGATCTCATGTAGAGAAATATGAATAATTAAGATAGGATTTGTCTCTCACATTAGTAGAGAGATATTGATAGGCCCCTCAATGAGTGAGTATGAGAAATGTATGGCTATACTATGATAGAAAGAAGTTCCATATCTTTAGTTAGATTACTCAGGAATAGAGAACGCAATGGTCAGGAATATGATGATGGAATCTCCAAGCCTCATTATTGACCGAAATATCATGTGACAAAAGGGATGTGATGTAGTTGTGTGATAATTTGTATCAATTTACAAATTCTTATATGAATCGGATAGTCGTAAGGTCTTACTAGAGGTCGCTTGCGACTTGTGGGTTACTATAGACATTGACTCATTGTCAACTTCATATGGGCCTATAGGATCACACACAAAATAGTCCAACATAAGCTGAAATATTCAAATTCATTGAACCATTATTCAATGAATATTCTAGAGATGATAAATGTGTGTGTGTATATGTATTTCGTGTATATATTATATATATGTGATGTAAAGTCTTGCATTCATTTTAAAAAGAGAGAATAAATCTTAAATTTAATCTATAAGGATAGATTAAATATTGATTTATCTTGATATTATATCACTACAAAAAAATGATAATTAGCAGCGGTAAAATAGTAGCGGTTTCAAAAACCGCTACTAAATCAAAGGCTTAGTAGCGGTTTTCGGGCCAAGCGTTGCTAATAGGCGACGGAAAAATAATTTTGCAATTTATAGCGGTTGAAAACAAATTTAGCAGCGGTTTCATTAAATACAAACCGTTGCAGAAGTGAAAGGTCAAAATTAGCCGCGGTTACTATCGCGGTTAGATAAACCGCTACTGATTTGCATCGGAATTTGTAGCGGTTTTTTCAAAAAAAAACGCTGCAAAAACCAAGAATTTGTCAATTAGTAGCGGTTAAGACAAACCGCTGCTAAATATCGACATTTCCCGAGAGTTTGCCCTAGTTTTGCAACGGTTATAATAGCGGTTTCATTTAAACCGCTGCTAATTCAGCGTCTATAAATATCGCCCCTCCCCCCTCTCTTCTCACTTTCGACTTCTCAAAGCGTCAAATCAAAGGTTAGTTTAAAGTTTTTTCTGTTTTTAATTTTAATTTAAAATTTTATAGTTTTATTTTTTAAATTGTTTATTTTATTTTAAATTTTTTTAAATTAAATTTATTTTAACTTTTTTTAAATTAATTTTTTTTTCAGATGGCTGATCAGGATCAGAGTAGAAGGCACGGGAAGGAGCCTATGTTCCCCGACGTCGGTGATGGTCAGGGGGAGGGAGATGGTCAAGGGGAGCGTGACGTTATGCTTAACGTCGACGATTTTGAGCTGGGCAATATCAACATCTCAGTCGAAGAGGCTGAGAGGTTTGAAGACGAGGAGATAGAGAGGGAGCAAGGTTTTCGACGCCCGTCTGCTAGTCGATCGACAGGGTTTGAGGTCACCATTCGAGGTAAGTAAATAATTAATTCATTATTTAATTAAAATGTTGTATTTAAATTGTTTATTAATTAATATGGTTTAGATAATTTTCTTAGTAATTTTAAATATTTAATTTATGTTATTTGTCACATTTTATT
>JANTPZ010154015.1:0-18007 GCA_025593235.1 Vachellia pachyceras
ATTTCGCTAATGTTTATCTACATCAGGTCAATGGTCACACCAGCCAGTTGAATTAGTCAAGTTTTGAATTAAGGGGTCGTTAATCATCATCTCCTCCTACTCCTTTTTTAATCTATCAAACATGGGATATTCTACCTTGATATCTATTTATTAATCTAAAGATGTAGACATTCTAGTAGTCCAGATGTTGATCTTAATTAATGAGTGAGATAATATTAGGATGATTTCTCATGTTTCAATAATAGTATTTTCAAGTCCTAATTATAAGTGAAAGAATTTTTTTTAAAAAAAATGTCATATTCTAAGGCCTTCAACATGCTTGCCTTTCACTTTAATTGCACATTGTAATTTAGACAAAAAAATGGGGAAATCCCAATTAAATCTAGCTTAAATAATCAAAACCAAATCAGGCTTACACTTTTAACATATTCTTAATCATGCCATGAGGTCTATTTAGAAATTTATAAATAAGGTTAAAATACCAAAATGTACCTATGTTGTTAAAAAGGAAAATTGAAGGTAGTTAAAAACTTAAAGGGGGTTTTTAAATTAGGTCTCATCTAACTTAAATTATTAATAATTATTCAATATAATCAGCATGAATTTTTTATTTTAACTTTGCAATTTTGACAGATTTTAAAAAAAAATATGAACGTGTATTTATAAATTTATATCTATATATAATATATGAATATTTTTAACAAAACCGTAACTTATAAATAATACCACTCGTTTTTTTATACCATGTCATATAATACAAGATCCATACTGATTTAGATAATAGAAATAAAATACTTAGCACACTTTTAAAGTTTAATCTTCCTCGCTGGGAAGCTTTTTATAATACTCATTTCTTGTTCCCCATGGTCACGAATTCTCAGTCTTTTTATTTTATATGTACGTGTATTATTCATTCATCAATTCCTAATATTTTACACACACACACACACAGATATATATATATATATATGTGCACAAACCTCTCTGTCATGTCTAATGTTTTTCATGTTTTTTTATCAAAGTTATTCATGTTTTTAAATATATCAAGAATATATATATATATATATGCATACACACACACATATATATATCTATATATGTGTGTGTATGGTTTCATTTTAGGGAAAATCCCCCAAAAAAAAATACCATCTTAATTTCAAAATCCCCAAAAGGTGATGGAAATTTGTCAAAGGACACATTGGCGAGAGGTAGCAATTTGAAATATCGGTGATTTTAAAAATTACCATATTTTTTTTCCAAAAAAGGAAAGACAATCTCGTTGGAGCTCTAGTGACCAGGTGCCGGAACCTTTTTTGCACTAATACTTTTTAAAAAAAAGTGGAGGCAAGGTGGAGAACATGGATTTGATCTCAACCATCCTTGGTGCCAGCCACCCTACCTTAGGATTTAAGGGTGCTTTTTCATTTGTTTGAAAAAGAAAAGGATGAAGGGCAATTTTATAAAATCATTTAACATTTCAAATTGCTGTCTCTTCCCAGTAGGTCCTTTGACAAAGTCATATGACCTTTTGGGGTTTTGAAATTCAGATGTTATTTTTTTGGGATTTTCCTTCATTTTATTTATTCAAGTTTACAGTAATGAAACTAAACATTATAAGTTATTGTTGTATTATTTTATGGGAAGGAAATAGTAAATTTGATTAAAGCGGAGAAGTTGCGTGGGAAATTATATGTGAAATCCTCAAGTTTGTATTATATTTAAGCATTTTAAAAAAATCCTCAAGCGGAGAAGTCATCATATTTTAAAAAAAGAATTTTCCAAAGTCTGATGTTAAAATTACACATGAATGTTGTTTATATTGAATAATTATGAATTAATTTAAGTTAGATGAGTCCTAATTTATAAATCTATTTGTCCTTTTCAACAACTCTCAATTTTCCTTATAGAATGGTAATATGGTCTTTTAACAGCATTGAAAATCCCTAATTGGACTTCGGATTTGACTAGGATTTTTTTTTTGGCAAGGCAGATTTGACTAGGAATTTATTGAAAGTATAAGCCCGATTTTAGTTTTCATCTTTTCAATTGAACTTTAAAATTTTCCCAAAAAAATCACATATTATTTGTAACAAATGTCTATTTTCCTTCATTCATTATTCAATTCTACAATTATTGTTCACTCATATTGAATTGATCAATGTAACCACAAATAAACGAAGATATTAATTTATATGTACGGTTAACAAACCTAGACTGATACGATCAGGTCAGCCAGAACTTGGCGACCCAACTATGTACTCGCTTCAGGTACATGGTAGAGTCAAAATCATTGCAACATGACTTGGGTGTACTCAGTCAACACAGGGTGCTAGGTTGGTCATGTTGCATTCAAAAAAAAACAGTGGCATTTAAAATGACACTATTTGCATTTTTTTAATGATAATATTTGTATTGATGACTATTACTTTAGTAATTATCAAGGTATAGGAAACCGGACCGGTGACTGAACCGGATAAGGCAGTGGGTTAATGGTTAGTGGGTCAGATCGGAATCAAACCGGGGGTCAGACCGGTAAGGAATAAAAAATAAAAAACTCATCACACACTGATATAATTAAACTATTGAAAATTAAAAATTCTAAAAACTAAGTAATAAATTCCATTATTAACAAAATAACAATTATTAAACCAATTATATATTTATAACTTATTTATTATCTAACATTATTTATAATTTGAAAATTTATTTTAACAAAATATCAAATTACATAGATTATAAAATATTTCCCCTACAATCATTTAATTTCTAAATTAATAATCATCACTAAAATTATGATTAACATTGTTTAAATATATATATTGAGGGATGTGACATTCCCTCTTTCAATTTTATTTTTGTACGTGAAACATCAATGAATGGCACAAGCCTCCCCCCTCCTTACTCAACCCCTCTATTGGGGTCCTTATTCCTATACACGCAAAACCCCCTCCCCCTGACGAATGGCACTAGCTATATATCTACGTGGCTATGGATCAGCGGTGAAGAGATGATTATAATAGGATGTGAAAGACGCGCCAATTTATACACGCAAAGAAAGCTTACACTTTTTCTCAAACTCTCTTTCTTCAACTTTAACTTTCCTTTATCATCAAACCCTGCTTTCAATCTCTCCTTCAGGCAAAGCAGGGAACGAGAAGCTGGTCCAAACAGCAAAGCAGGGAACGAGAACCACCGGTCAGGCCAGGAAACTTGGTCGGAGCTGGAGCATTTTTTTTGGTTAAAATAACCTCATTCTTCTTCATCTCTCCTCCCTCCCCTCTCCACCGACCACTGTTGGTCGGAGCTGTTTTTAAACATAACTCGGTCGACCCTCTAACTCGACGGGTCGACCGAGTTACCACCGGGTTGTAGCGAGTTAGACCGAGTCGCTATAACCCGGAGTCAACACCCAACTCGGACCGGATTGCCGGCCGAGTCGCCGGTTTCCGGCTTGACTCGGCCAGTTCGGTCTGAGTTCCTGTTCATTGGTAATTATAGGATTGTAGGTAGAAATTTTTTATTATTTATTTATTTTGATATTTTTGCTAAAAAGAATATTTAGTGATTACTGACTCTGATATCAATAGATAATATAATGATATTGTGATGTAAATATATTAAATAAATTGTGAAAGATGTTAGATAAGTGTATGATTATTTTACTAGTAATTTAAGATATTGAATTTATATTTATTATTTGGACGGTATAATGAGAAATTGAAATTTTAAACTATTTTTAATTCTTATATTCATCATGGCATAACTCCCGAGTTGACTCTAAACTGATCCACTTATTATTAACCCATTGTCTCAACCAATTCCAAGGCTAGCTTGGATTTAATAACCTTGGTTACTTGGACTTTTTTTTTTGGAGACGTCAGTCAAGTCTAAATATTCCCTTCGATCAAATCCTATTGTCTTCCTCATTTACTAGAACATAAATGTTACACATAGTTTGAGTAACAACAATGACAAAATATAGTCCCACTAAGTGAGGTTGATTACATGAATCAAATAAGTCATTAGACTATATAATTTGAGTTATAATAAAATAAATAAATTTCACAATCGAGGTCAAATTACGCTTATGGAGTAAAGATATTTTGCCAATTAACAAAAAATTTTCTAGTTGAAGAAGGAATTAAAGTAAGCTTAACACAAACATGTGTGTGTTAACAAAGATTATTGTTAAAGCAATTCTACTTATTACAGCCCGTTTGGTTTGGTGTAAATCAGAGGCAAGAATAGGAAATTCAAGATTTTCCAACGGCGGCTGTTTGGTTCGACAATGGAAATGGAAAACGGATTCCGGCGGCGCCCAATTTTCATGTGAAGGTGGGAACCTCTCTTCCCACCTAAAATGGTGGGAAGAAAAATTCATTAGCGCGATGGAAGACAGTAAAAGACGTATTTTCCCTAACATACCATTGCAAAAACTTGAAACAGGAGCTGCCAGAGACGGAGAGAAAAGCGGAACAGAGTGTAATCGCGATTTTCCACCTACAGATTTTGGTTGTTGTGAGATGCATACATATATGATTATATTATAATAAAGCTTTGAGCACCTTCGAATGGAAGAACAAAGAATGAAAAATTAAGGAAGAATGAAGAACGGCGCCGAAAAAGATGAGCTCATCCTCAGGTCATTTGAATGCGCAGACGATGAGGTGAAAATATTTCACTATGAAGAGGGTGTCATTCGAATGGGAAAAAGGCTCATTCGAGTGAGAGGTTTAAAAATTTCAATATGCATTCGAATGTGTTGAAGATATGGTGAAGATGAAGGGTGTCATTCGAATGAGCCCCACAATGAAGCTGAAAACGAAGGGTGTCATTTGAATGGGAAAAAGGATCATTCGAATGAGAGGTTTAAAAATTTCAATATACATTCGAATGTGGTGAAGATATGGTGAAGATGGATGGCACCTTCCAATTTTGATAACGAAGGGTGTTATTCGAATGGGAAAAAGGCTCATTCGAATGAGATGTTTAAAAATTTCAATATGCATTCGAATATGTTGAAGATATGGTGAAGATGAAGGGTGTCATTTGAATGAGCCTTTAGCGTATTCGAATGACAGCCTTCCAAATTCCTCATCCTTAGCCCCCATTCGAATGCGCTGAAAATGTGACACTGCTCAGACACACATATATATAATTAATAAAATATATATTAAATACATATATAATATATAATTAATAAAATATATTAAATACATATATAAATATATAATTAATAATAAATATATTTAATTATTAAATATAATATAATTATATATTAAACAATAAATATAAATAAGTTGATTTTTTTGTATTAAATACATATACTTATAAAAAAACATTTTACATTTGCCATTAGGGGCATTATAGTCATTTGATACAATTTTCCTACTCTCTTTCCTATAATTTTAACCCAACCAAACAAAAATTTTCTCATCAATCTATTTTCCATTCCAGTGGCAACCAAACAGCACACCCTAGAAAATTTTTCTTTCCATTCCATTCATCCGGTTCCAACAAATTCTTTTAACCAAACGGGCCCTTAGTGAATTGTTTGTCCAAGATATTCTTTTAAGCGGTAAACTTGTTAAGGGAAAATCATCATCATCATCATCATCATCTTCCCATTCCTTCATTTCATTTCTTTTCTTTTTTTTAAAAAATTGATAGCAAGCATGGCATTGTCTATCTTGATATCAATCAATCAATCTAAAGATGTAGTCATTGTACGTAGGGCTAGTAATACAAGCCAGCCCACAGGTCGTGAGCTGACCCGTGCAATTTTGGCGAATTGGGTGAGGCAAGTTTAACCCACCAATGCGCCAAACAAATAATAATTATAATAATAAATTGCAATCGTTTTGTTTTAGCCTAGCTTTTTTCTCATAGGTGGCTAGGTGCTATGAACCTGTGAACTTTTTTTTTGGCTTTTCTTGTAAATTGACAAATTACAATCCCAGCAAAGTTGTGATCTAAAATTAATTGCCAAAAGTTTAAATTGATCCTTAATGAACAACAAAGAACATAAAATGATCTAATCATCCTCAGTGACGATGTTTGAAGCTTTATCTGAAATTGCCAAAGGAGGAACCTTTTCCTCTTCCTCAAGATCTTCTATATCTACCAATGTCATACCCACACATAATAAAAATAAGAGTTAGATCAATTGCACTTTATACAAAAAAAAATAATGCTAATGAGATAGATGAGCAAATATGTTTGTTGATAAACACCAGTCCATGGAAAACCAAGAAGCCAATTGTGAGTACAACTTAGAGCTTGAATATTAGTTGGAAGAAGACAATTTTAATACTTGGTGAGTGTTGCTCTGGGGCCAATCATTGTACCTCAGATATTATTTATTTTAATGTATTTTCTCCATTTAATTGTCATATATTTTGCATGTTTGTTATGATAATTGCATCCATAGACGAATTATGAATATTATCTTAAATTTCCCTGGTTGGTTGTCTATGCAGGAGCATAGATAAAGTAAGATCAGTATGACTTTGATAAGGTATGGAGATACGAGTCAAAATCATAGGCACTTGTAAGAGTACAAGGTGCTGGACCGACCCGCTATGAGAAAGCTACATGAATTAAATCATTAGCTTATCTCATATGTGATCACGTCACAATGCCCTTTGACCTGAGATCGTCATTGATTCCTACATGAGAGTCGCTAAGTTTTGACTTAGTCAAAAGTCACCTTTGACCGAATGATAATAAAGGCTATAATGAGGCTTAGGGGTCTTTCATGTGGAGAAATGTGAGTAATCAAGACAAGATTTGTCCTTAACATTAGTTTAGATATATTATTGGGCCCCTCGATGTGTCAATCTAAGAAATATATGGCTATACTATAACGAAAAGGATTTTTCATTTCTAAGATCAAAATGCTCAAGGATAAAGAAAGTAATGGTGAGGAATAGGAGGATGACGTTATCCATGTCTCGTCTTTGACCGAGATATCGTGTGACAAAAGGGACTTGATGTGATTACATGAAAGGTTGTGTCATATTAACGATCCTAATGTGATTTGGGTAGTCACAACGTCTTGCTAGAGGCCACTTGCGACTTGTAGGCTAATGCTGAGATTAGTACAATGCCAACTTCATATAGGCCTACAGGGTTGCACGTAAGAGCATCCCAATATGAGCTTTAATTATAGGGTTTGTTCGAATTTTATATATGGATATATATATTCGAGATGACAAGAATATTATATACTAGTTTCAATATTTAATTTACTTCTAACATTGATATTTAGATTTAATTTATAAAGATAAATTAAATTCGTTGGCACATTATTTGGATTAATTATATGAATATAATTTGATCAAATCAGATTAATCCAAATTAGAATTGTAAGATTCGAATTTCATGTTTTGAATTTCAAATTTCGAATTTCAAGATTAATTAAGTTAATCTTGAATACCTTTTAAATTTCGAATTCTAAGATTAATGAAGATTAGTCTTAAATATCCTTTTTGAAATTCGAATTTCAAGAATAATAACGATTAATCTTAAATATCCTTTTTGAAATTCAAATTTCAAGATTAATAAAAGATTAATTCAAAATTCAAATTTTGAATATCTTTTGAGATCTTTATTTGAACTTTAAAGATTAATCTTGGATTATGATGCTATCCATGAGTTCTATAAATATTAGGGCTCATGAGCAAGAGAAGTAAGGCAATTCGAATCTGATAGTGAGCCACAAACCTAGAGATAGAGCGAGACATGAGAAGCCCTAGCATGCTGCAATTGTTGGGAACTGTTTGTGTGGATACCGGTAGAGGAATATGATCAGAAACGTCGGCCCCTTGTGATCAAAACCAAGAACACGAAAGGTCGTGGAACTTGAAGAGATCCAAACGCAAGGGACGCTTCGAATTCCAAACGAAAAAGGTATTACTTTATATCCTCGGTCTAAACGCCTTTGACAGATCCATATGGGGATTAGAAAATTTTAAAATTCCACTGCGTATACATTCTAATCCCAACAGTGAGAACTCATGAACCAATGCTAAAAGTTGATTCATTAGCAACAGTAGTAATTGGAATGCTAAGAATATCACATGCCATCTTGGAAATACAAGGAAATTTAACTGTAAGAAAAATCAACCAGCGTAAATTAGGGAAAGGGAAGTTGAAATCATGGGGAGGGAGAAGGCAAAGGGAAGCTAGGAGTGGGAAAGGAAAGGAAAGTTGAAATATATGTTGTGTTGTATGTGCGTCGTCCACGACCATGTTTAACAAACAAAAAAAATGGTGGGTTGAGAGAACCTGCTCCCCTTCGGACTAGCATTTAGCCAACCCTAACCTACCATTAAATGGCGGGTTGGCAGGTTAGGCTTGCGGGCTCAACCCATTTTAACAGGCCTAATTGTATTGATCTTAAGGAGTGATCAAATAATGCTTGTTCATTTTTCCTTGTTTAAAATTGCATTTTTCAAGTAATAATTATAAGAGAAAGAATTAAAAAAAAATCTAATTCAAGTATCTTCGACATGCTTGCCTTTGACTTATTAAAATCTTTAAGCATCTATTACCACCTGAATCAGACACTATGTATCATGCAAAAGATATGCCTAAGATACTAGTAAAAAAATAATTATATATTGCTAGCTCACTATGTATTAACTAGATAAGAAATATGTGACACAAGTGTTTAAATCTATCGGAACTCCATAGAGGAGATTTTCTAACAGTGCATGTTCCATATCATGGAAGATATTACTAGGGACAGATTTCTTCACAAGATTTTCTAGTGAAGTTCTACTAGGGACACGCACTGGATCCCACCGCCAAGTGGATAGTTAGGTTGGATGTTGATATATCAGTTCGTGTATCTAATCAAGCTATGTGTGCAGGGCTTATCAGGGACAATCAAGGCCGCTGTATATTGGGCTTCCAAAGGGTCATTGAACACGTTACTATAACTACAGCTGAGATTATGGCAATCCAAACAGGGGTGCAAGTATGCCACTCTTTGCAATTAAAGGACATCCAATTTTTCTCAGACTCCCTCGAAGTGGTTAACATTTTACTCAGGGATCAAGGACCTATTCATCAGCTGCGTCACAAAGTTAAAAGTACCCGTCACCTTCTTTATGGAAGTTGGAACGTGGAATTATATCATGCACTCAAGAAAAGTTTGATGTGTGCTGATATCTTATCAAAGCAAACTCACCCAGGATGCTTCCAGACAGCCCTCCTTTGGCATGCACCACCAAGTTGCTGGGCTCAATTTCTGCTTGAACAATTTTTTTTTGACAAGGACAAACCTCAATTGAGCTAGTTTTATCTCTTTTTAAGCCTAACTTGCCTTTATAATCCAGAAAAATTGATTAAGCTAGTTATTTATATTAAATATATGATTCAAATGATTTCATCACTCTTCCATTTTCTGACCAAACTCTAATAAAATGACATTCCTTTTGAAAAGAAAGAACCCATTGAACATGTGCTTGATAAACCTCAATATTTTATATATTTTTTGTACCTAAACTTGGCCTAAATATCACTCATTATTGTCTTAATTGGGTTTAACTAATTATTATGTAAAAGGGAAATTTGGATTTTTTTAGTTCCCTTTTTGTGCAGATTGAAAGGAAAAGAAAAGAAAGAGGAGGCACATTCATCATCCACCCATTGATCTTGGATCCATTTATTCATTGGGCCAAATGATCAGCCCACACACCAAAAGCCCTTTCCAATATCAATTCCAGCTGCCACGTGAAGAGAGGAAGACATGGGGAGATCCATTCATTCATTCAGTCCAGAGAGCAAAATATTCACGCTGCCCAATTAATCTTTTCAGACCCAGAAGCACTGAATCATCACGCGAAAAAGAGTGGGCCAACAGGGAATATTGGATGAATTCTATCCACGCAGCAACGGAGAGATCGTGGAGGGGCGAAGCTTCATTATTCATCATTTTCCAGACAGCCACAGCATCTTCATTCGCCGCCGCACCTCCCTATTCCATCCTTATCCATCCATCCATTCCTTAAAAAAATTCCATCTGACGCACAGAAAGCCAAACGCCACCACAAATCCATCTCCATTCATTCGAGCCATCAATAGAGAACAGAGACTCGCCACCCCTAATCCATCATCGCGTTTCACTCTTCCATTTTCTTTCCATCGAGCGAACGCGTCCATCGCCACAGATAAGAACACAACACGCAAGCCCATATTCATTTCTTTTCTTTGACCAGTCGTCTTTAGCATTCAGTCTTGTTCCGTTAATCTCCATTTATCATCCTCCTCTGTTCATGTGGCATTTTCATGGCTATGGGAGTTGAGCTATTCAGTGGAATTAATTCTTCAACAATGAGTGGCTAATTGCATTGTCCAATGGTGATGATAAAGCTAACCGGAGTCCTTGAGCAATTAGGGGAGTTCTCTAAATTTTAATTTCACTTTCCAATCTTTGTATGTGCAAATTATAATTCTAGCTTGCTAGAGGTTATGATTTGTATGTATGAAAGAGGATTATTATCGGTTGATGTAATTTGGATTGTGATACTTGTGTTAGATTGGTACTTTGGATTGTGATTGGACTATAGCTCTTTAGTTATTCGATTGCTTTCCTTTATTCTCTTGAATTCAATTGATTTGATAGGGTTCTAGGAATTAATTGGATGTAAAGAGGATCTTTTATAAATCTAACGCAAGCTAAGCACTTAAGATATTCCTAATTGATTAATTGAGTCTAGGTTTAGATTATTTTAAAAGGTTAGGAATATTGATTAGCAAGGGTCTTTGCTTGTCCTTGTGCTTAGTTAAAAAGAGAATTCAATATTAAAATTGGACGAGGAAGGTTAGTGGATTCAATCACCTAGGACATTCATTTTATAGAATCTAAGTACATTCATTTAGTCTTATTAGATAAAAAAAACATTAGATACTTTTTGGTTAATTTGCTTTTTGCGCTTAATTATTAGTAATTCAATTTAGGCTCCACGTAAAGATCGACCTAGGTTAGCGCCATTATATTGCATTCTAGCTTAGTTTTATTTGATAGTCCCACGACAAGGCTATATCAGTACTCATTGAAAATTAATTATAACAGAAAACAAAAGTATTGAATGAACACAAAACAAACTAAACTTTCTCATATATAATTAATGATTGAATTTAAGGCAATTCCAAAAAGTTGCACAAGACATAACAAACCAGTAACCAAATACTGAAGATATAACATACATATAAGATAACAAATAGATCTAAAAAAGTTTAGATATTCTCTCAATCTTATTAGTCTATTAGTACTCATCTGATCATATTTATAAATCACTTCCAACATGTTTCATACAAACCAATGAAAACATTAAACCTCATTAACTCTATTATGAATTCAACAATTTTCTAACTTTATCCCCTATTTAATCCATTATAACATATAACACCCCAAATTTTGAACCGAAATACTTAACAAAATTGTTGTTGTATAAATAATGAGGATTTTGAATATCAATTCATTAAATCATATCATCACACCCGCCAAAATGCATTTCACCAATGGCAATCCAAATCCTCCCAAAATATCAGAGTAAATAGAAATAAAATGCATAAGTCTTAGAGTCATGTCAATTTAAAAATATAGCATGTTCCAAGGGGCATAAGAGAGCCAACAATGCTCATTCAATAAGTGCCTTCCCTTGTTGCTTACTAGAACATTCACCTAAAAAATGTTAATATAACGGCGTGAGATTACACGCCCCAATAACTACTAAAAATTTACACCACATATAAGCAGACGGTATACAATTAAAAAGAAGAGTAGATGGTATACAACTAAAAAGAAGAGTTGATTTACAAATACATGTGTGAATATAAAAAAATCATCACATAAAAAATTTCATATTTTTTTTCATAATTATGCAACTGACAATCATCTTAACAAATAATGCAATATGCAATCACCCTTATATCACTGTTCATTCTAGGGTTAAGGTGCAATTTTAACAACGAAGTTTTTCGGGAGGAACATCTGGCACTATTAAGTTTCGGAAGGAGCAAAAATACACATAATGTTGGCAAAATGGTGTACATTGGACAAAGGAAACGGATTTCACAAATGGCCGTTACCCATTTCGACCAACTATAAACACGTAGCAATTATTTGATCGAGCTATATGACATGGCACACATATTTTTGCTTACAAAGCATTGTTTATCTTCAGATAAGGAATGGAGAAACGAAGAGAATAGGGGAGAGAGACGGAGCAGCGAAGAAACAAGGTGAGAGACACTGAGCAGCGAAGAGAAAAGGCTACACTTTTAGGGCTTCGAATTGTGGGTCTGAGGAATGGAAAAGCGTAGTAGAAGTTGAGAAGCGGGAAAGGAAGAAAGCAAGATCAATCCAACAAATAGAAAGTGTTAGGGTTTGGTGAAGGAAAAGTGGAATTTGAGGTTGCATTGTTCGGAAAGAAGCAAAAAGAGCTAATCGACACTGTAAGTATCGATTTTGGCAAAAAGTTGGTGCCTAATAGTGCAATAGTGTTATACCCATTATTTATTTGTCTGTTTGCCTCATCCATTGTAGATGGCGTCAGATGGTGGGGACAATACAAGTGATGATATGGAGTATTATAACAAGGAGCTGGAGAAAATGTTATCCTTTACCAATGGAAATACAGAGATAGAAATTAACAGTCCAGAGCTAAGTACTGAGTAGAGGCGTGCACTGTTATTGAAGAAGATAAATGATTTAGGTACTATGACTAAGGATAACAATATGTGTGAAAGTCTAAATGCATGGATACATGAATATAGATATTTGCCAGTGATTAGGATGTTTGAAGGAATTATGATTAAAATGATGGAGAAGTGGGGTCAGAGTGATCAAATAGTTAGGAGTTAGAAAGGAAATTATAGTTCTAAGTGTTTGGAGTTGTTTGAGACCAATAAGTACTTAGCTATGAATTGCAGAGTTTTTTTTAATGGAGATGATGGCTATGAGGTAGTTGAGAAACAAGATAGGCATACAGTGGAGCTAAGTAAAAAGAATTGTACATGTATGGCATGGGATTTAACTGGAATCCCATGCCAACATGGGATATATGCCATGTATCATGCCAAAACAGATCCATTAACCCAAATCTCACATTATTACCACAAAGACACATGCCTTGCCAGTTACAAGACAAAATTTCAATATGTCAAGGGGGCAATTTTGGGACACGGAAAATAGTCTCCCTATGCAACCTCCCCTAGTCTCCTAGTGTGTAGCATGCCTGGAAGACCGCAAAAGAAACGCTTGAGGACTGAAGAGGTCAAAAGAAGGAAAAATCTGGGCAATGAAATGCTTGATCAACCAAACACAGGACTAGGTCAACCAGAGAAATTAAGTAAGAAAGGTACATCTAATAGATACAGCATTTGCAAACAAGAGGGACACAACAAGTCCACATGCAAAGAGGTATGATTATACATATTTATACTTGTCAAAATGGTTTGATATCTATTACTATGTATGGATTTTCTACTTTATTGCATTTTATAGAAACCCTCTTCAAGTGTGACGAAACGCAAGAAAAGAAGTAGAACAAAACACACTGCACAGGAACCACAGGTTACAAAACCTTGGCAAGGACCACAGGTTACCCAACCTTCACAAGGACCACTACTGACCCTACCTTCACAAGGACCACTAGTGACACAAGACCATGACCTCTCAAGACGCGGTAAAGAGCCAATAAGGAGGAAGTGTGTTTACAAGTCTAGAAAGCCACAAGGAAGGTGATTATGTTTGACCAACACTCAGGCAGAATTGTACTCCATGTTCATTTTTTGTCTTTGTTTCTACAATATTTACATTGTTATTTTTTAATCATTTGTAGACTTTTCCTGCATGTGTAGCCTGATCATTCTTCTGAATTGGTCATTAAAGAGGGCACATCACAATACTACATGAATCAGTATGTTGACCCTGAAATCAGATTTCCCATACCAAGTCAGAAGCAAACTAGACCATCCTCAACAGCTTCAACCTCTATTGTACCAGAGGGTTCAAGGAGCCACACAAAATGCACAAGAACGCCAACCATGCCTTCCTTTCAAACTGCCAGGATTAAAGTGGAATGGCCAACCATGTCTTACATCTTCGTAACTTCAGTCACAAGCTTAGCGCATTATGACAAGGACCAGGGACAGATGCAAGAACTAGGATTATATATTGTATATGCCATTAGGAGTATTTCATCTATGTATGTTGTATTTCAAACCGCTAGGTTATGTATTTGTATTTCGTCTATGTGAAGGAATATGTCTTTTGTATTGAATCACTATGTGTACTTCCAATTACCCACTATATTTTGGGGAACAATTTGTTCAACACCTCCTTTTGTTCAATATCAAGTATTACAACCAATATACGTAATATACAAATGGTTTGTTTACACTGTCCAGCCATGCTTGGTTTACAACTGTCCAGCTAAATGCTTGTTACATTTTGTTTACACAGTCTAATCACTTGTCAAACATTTTTTTACAATCCTTCATTACTTTCTATGCTAAGATTTTGTTACCAAATGCTTATAGAGTCTAAGCCATTATATAATACACCAACATAAACATCCAGGAAACAAACAACAAAGTCATGGCTATCTTCAACTTCATCTTCCACTTCCTAATTTCTTTATCATTCGTCTCATCGCTATGTTTAAGCTTTCTCACTTCAGTACGTATAGCATCAAGCTTTCAAAAAACCTTCGTCCGTCGTTCCCCCTTTGGAGCATATTATTCTCATCATAGAGTCTGTCAATATCATTAAGCAGCTCCCTTATAACAGTGTTTGCTCTCTCATCAAATTCAGCGTCATGCCAAGCAAAGTAGCCACACCCACCATCCTGTTTATGTACACATATACTTTAGTTTTCAACAACGCACAGACCCAAATCACATCCATTACCTGATAATAGTGTTGATATCCATAAAACCTCATCCCCGGGTTGCCTTCGGTCCATGCCGTCCAGCGTGGGGCTACCAATCGGTGATGACAATACCTTCATTAACCTTCATAATCATCCTCACGACTGTTTTGTCTCAGCAAAGACACACTCCTCCTACATCTTGCCGTCGTTGAAGATAAAGATGATGCCATTGACATACTAGCTTCCTCTTTCTTTCCCGCACTTCACTCATTTGTAAATCCCCCAATTTGTAGACTTCACCTCATTTCCATTCAGTCGAGCCAGATCATCAAGTTAAAAGCCATGTTATTGCCTCCTTACTGAAATGGTAATGACCGTTTGAGAAATCCGTTTCCTTTATCCAATGTGCACCATTTTGCCAACATTACGTGTATTTTTACTACTTCTGAAATTTAATGGTGCCAGACGCTCTTACCAGAAAACTTTGTTGTTAAAATTGCACCTTAACCCTTCATTCTATTCAACTAACTGGAGTCATAGGCTAACATATAGTCCAATAGCAACTTATCCATGTTACCGGAATTTCTCAAATTCACTAGTTTCTTAACATATACCCGGCCAAAGGTGTACAGCTCAAGTATGGACTATGGCTCTCCTCCTTAAAGGAAAACCAAGGAGGAGTTATATGTCCCACAATTCCAATGCGATCCTGGCCAATGGAAAAACACGAGTAAAGGGATCCTACAAATGCCATCCACTGTACATCGAGTGATGGCTTATCACTTGATAGAAAACCTCATCATACATATTTCTCTTCCTTAGTTCAACCCAATTATAATGCAGTCGCCATGACATTTATAAACATTTTCATGCCAAATTGTGTAATATCCACCCTTTTCTGTAAACCGACATAGAGGCCAAACTGATAGTTATAAGTTAAGACAAGGCCCAGAAATAAAAGTACAGAAAAAGGAGATGTCAGTGGAATTAAGAGACCCTGGTCAGATTAGTCCTAAGGCTTTCAGATTTCTAAGAATGTAAGCCATGGACATAAATGTTATTAAGTATAAAGACCAAGGTCAGTATGGTCATTGGATAAAAGGGCCAAACCAGTAATCAAAAGTCAAGTTAGAGGCCAAGGATAGAAAGTACGGAAAAAGTTGATGCTGTTGGGCAGTAAGTCGCAGAATCAGATTTAGCCTGGTGGATGAAAGCTGGTAGGAATAGTAAAGTTAAGCGTGCTCACCCTGGAGAAATTTTTGGATGGGTGACCTCCTGGGAAGTTGCCCCAGGAATCAGAAACCAAAAGATCAAGGGCCAAAAGGTCAAGGGTAAAATGGGAATTTATGAAAAGATAGATTGTGAAAGGGCATTTTGGTCATTTGACAAAGTCAAAGTCAAAAATTCAAACAGTTGACCAAAAATCAGAAAAATTAACATATGCCCAAAAGATAGAGCAAAACTCACTGATTACGAGAGATTCAACCGATTGTTGAAATCCGGTCTGGATGAGGAATTATGGAATTTTAAAGATTTGATGATTGAAAATATTTATTTAAGATATCAGGAGTTCTCTAAGACCAAAAATCAAAGTCTAGAAAAGTTCAGTGAATTTTGTAGTATTTTACAAAATTATTGCCCAAAGTATGATTAAGGCGATTTTCCCGAAAATGAGGAAAAAGGCTCGAAAATCCCCAAAAATACAATTTACTACAAAAATTAATTTGGAACAATTTGGAAGGTATTTTTGGGAAAGATGAAGGGCTAGAGTATCAATAAAAAATGTAGAAAATTGTAAGGCCCTAAAAATGATTTATCCTAAGGTTATGTGTTTTTAGGAGTTTTAAACAGGATAAAGTAATCCTGTTAATTTTGATTGGATTAAGGGACAATTTGAGGATGATTATTTTATCATATTCAAGGGGAAATATGGAGATTAAATGAGGAAGAAAACATCTCCAGAAAAGTAGAAAAGATTTACCGGAATAAAGTTAAGTTTATCGGTAAAAAGTGCAATCGGTAAAAGTAACCGAATGGAATCCGGTTTGGCTAACCAAACCAGATTTTTTCCCCATGTGCAGCCATCATGAGCCACTTTTGAGGAGCCAATGGGAAGCACACAAATGTTGGATTGGTAGCATCACTTTCAACCTTTAGATTAAACTTACTAGTTAAGACAAAATCTTGGCCATTCATTTCCTATCAAGAGATTAAATAAACAAGACACTTTTCTCTTTCCTTGGCCATTTGCACGAAATCTTGGCTGAAAAAAGAAGAGGAAGTGATGCCATGAAAGCTTGAGGAAGAGGAAGAAAAGCTTGAGGAACTAACAAGGTAAGCTTCCAATAAACCAAATCAACCTATTTTCCTAAGCTTTACAACTCCCTCTTTAATTCTATCGGTTTATTTTCTTGAATAATTCTCTCTTTTGGAAGATTGGAAGGTTAGGGTTCTTGAGTTGCAAATGAAAGAGAGAGAGATTTAAGGAAAATCAGAGGTTGTAAAACACTCCTTGCAAGATAAGAAGTAGATTGGTGTATGTTTTGTGATTGTTGGAGTTGTGTATGAAATTGGAGCATGAAGTTACTGTTCACGCAGCACTGTTTGGCACTGTTCATGAAGGAAAATGAATGATTTTATGATGCCCAATTATGGGAAAATGGTTTAGGATTGAGATTATGCATGTGTGTGAAGCTAGAAGTTGAAAAATCACATTTTTCCAATTTATAGAGCAATTTTCGTGCTGTTGCAGAACCGTGAAAAAGGAGTGTGATTTTGATGATTTTGATGCTTCCATTGAGTTTAGAAGGCAAACTTTTGTAGGGTAAAAGTGAGAAATGAATTTGGGAAGCATTAGAAATCATAAGAGCAAATTTCAAAATTTAAGGGTGCATAAAAGAGCATTAAGAGTTATATTACATTTTTATGGTTTTCATGCAAGGTTGATAGCTTGAGCTTGATGGTTATATTCTTGTATGATGTTTAGGAAGGTTAAACATCAAAGAACTTGTTGGGGACATTCATCAAGAGAGCTTTAAAGATCAAGAAAAACTAAAGAGACAAGGTAGCAAGACCTTCTAACCCTAAGCTTAATTGCTTTGAAAATGTGTATGAATTAT
>JANTPZ010154018.1:3992-28078 GCA_025593235.1 Vachellia pachyceras
GACACGGTGCTAAAAAAGTTTCAAATTCTCATCCGAGATGAGAATTTTTGTTTCAAGAGCTTGAAAGATTTCATCTACACGGTTGTCCCTTTCCTCTCCTTACTTGATTAATCTGTTGATGATATCATTTGTTGCTTTTCATTGCTTAATATAAGTGTGGGGGAAAGAATTAACCCATTGAAACCTACATGTGCCCTATTTTCTTCAAATTGCATTGAGGGCAATGCACGGAGTGAGTGTGGGGGGAGGAATACTATGTTTTTTGGTTATCTTTTGAAAAAAATTTAGAAAAAAAAAAATTTCTACATTGTTGCTGGAACTTTTGCCGTTTTGTTGTCACTTACACATGGATATCATGATTTCTGCATAATAGGCTGTTAAGGGACTAGAATGAGTCTTTGAGATATTTCATTGAACTTAGCACTAAGCCTAAACAAATCTATGCTTAAATATCAATGCAATTAATCTTGGAGAGTAAAGATGAAGTGAGTAAGCTAGTTGTGAGGAATTTGAGCCTGAATTTTTCATCCTTAATAGTGTGATGTCATCAAGTTTGGTAACTTCCTAGAACTTGTCTCAATCCTTAATTCAAGACCATATTAGCTCTTGGAATTGTGAATATGATAAGGGCATTTCTTTCAAAACCCTTGACTAAACAGTAACCCACACATCTTCATTTCCTTTGCCTAACCCCTTGAGCCCTACATTCATTCTTTAAAAATGCCAACCTTGATTAATGAACATTGCATGTTTGACTCTTGAGGAACTTTAAATGCTTTGAGCTACCAAATGGGTGTTTGACATATGTTGGGAATTAAAAAGGCACTTGATTGTTACAGCTTTGTATTTGAGTGTAATTATTTTTAGAGATTGAGGTTCGTTGTTGGAAACCTAGAACCTTTCACCAGACCATTGAGATATTGACAAAAAAAAATCTGATGATATGAAAAAAAAACAAAAGAAAAAAAATGTGAAAAAAAAAACAAAGAAGAAGAAGAAGAAGAAAGGAGAGAAAGTAAAAAAAAAGGGGGATGTGTTTACAAAAGAAAAGAAAAGAACAGAAAAAAAATATCAAGGAAGGAATAAAGAAGGTATTTGAATGGCAAGCTCCTATCTTTGATATGCATATGTTTGATGTATACATTTAGAAATGACTTAGTGCAAGATTTTATGAGCCCTTGTCAGTGAGCATCAATTGGAAGATTGCATGCATGTGATTCATTAATCATTGACACTTTAATTCATTCCATCATTAAGCCTTTCCAACAATACAACCCTCATAAAGTCCCTTTGATTCATAAGACCATGTGGCACTTGAGTGGTGGAGATGTAGGATGGTTACAAGCCTATGGTGAAGCCTAAATTTGATGATTTTGAGAGAAAGAACCCATATTAATGAGAATGAGTGAAACACTTCCCCTATAAGGAATCTCACCTATCATCTACTTACTTTGATTAAATTGCATAAATTTTCATTAGCATGGATTGTTTGGATTTGTGTCATTTTGATGAATCAACTTGAGACTCAATTTTATTCCATGATTTTGCCCGGAGTGCAAAAAAGTGAGTGTGGGGGAATTTGATAGATCCATATTTTGCATGAAGAATATTAACCTTTTAGCATGTTATTTGAGCTTTATTGGGTTAATTAAAGGATATTTGTGTTAATAAGAGATTAAAGGAATTTGTTGCCAAGTTGAGATATTTTACCATTCTTTAAATCTCTATTCAAATGCATTTGTGTTAATATGCAGGAATATTGATCAAAGGCCTCTGTGTCACATGCTTCAGCCAACAGGTTTCTTGGCTAAAGCCAACACAGGCAAATTGCTCTCTGTGTCACATGCTTCAGCCAACAGGTTTATTGGCTGAAGCCAACGCAGGCAAATTGCTCTCTATGCCACATGCTTTCAGCCAACAGGTTTTTTGGTTGAAGCCAACGTCCATACAGCTACAGTAAACAACATGTGTAACCAACTGAACAGTGGGCCCAAATAAATCGAACAGAATCAGTTAAGATTGAACTGAAATACGAAAATGAAAAGGAAAGTTGGAAGCTAAGGAAGCACCTTTTTATCCAAATCATGCTTTTATCCAACATGTTATCAGGGGGCATCGCTTTACCCAGGGGACATTTTTCATCTTCTGACACAAAAAGAAAAAGCTTTACAAAAAAAAAATCATCATTCCCACCTTCGAAAGACCTATATCCATTTTTCTCAACATTTTCTTTTATTCATTTTATCTTCATCACTCTCTTTCTTTATCTTCCAGACACCATTACTCCTCCAGGTCGGATCTCCTTCGTTTTCCAGTTATTCAACCCACACACCTCCTAGTTCCATCTCTTCACTCCATTACATTTTACTCCGACCCTTCCATCACTTTAGGAACCTCTCTGCACTCCACATTTTTCAATCCGTCATTTTTCCTCTTTCCCTTACTGCTCACCATTCATCCGTCTCATTCCAGTTTTGTCACTACATTCTCTATTTTTTTCACTTTATTTTCTCTCGTCCAATCCATTTCCTCTTCTTCATTCTTTAGCCATAGTCAGCTTCTACCGTCGCTTCATTTCAAGCTCTTGACATTGAACACGTCATCGAACACGTTGAGAGAAAAATTGTAAAATTACCATATGAATAGTAAATTTTCACGCATTAAACTGTACTAATTGGGCAATCAAATTTGGTGGTGTCAGAGCACGATTATGACAATGTGTTCAGAATGTGTTCTTAGAATTGCAATTAGTTGCAATTGTATTTAGTTTTGATAAGTGTTATAGCTTGTCATTAATTTAGTGTTTTGAGCAGGCAAGAGATGGATGATAAGAGTGTCGAGGTTGACCAGCCCAGTAAGTCCAGTGGTAGTAGCTCTACTACTAGGAGCTTATATTCATATATTGAACCTTTAGTGAACCAAAAGGACCTAGAAGGAGCAGAACATGATGGTGAGATTCAATGGTTCATGTTGCCTCCCAGAAAGAGAGTTTATTATGATCGTGAGTTACTCCAGTATGTTATAGAGCCCCACACACCAAAAGATGAAGAGAACTTAAATTATATGAATGATCCAAGCTATACAGATTGAGCAGATTTCAGAGTATGATCAATGTTTAGTGATAATTTTCAGAGTAAAGGATCTCTATTATTCATGATAATTTTCATGGACAAAGTAGACACATGTGGTTTTCCATCAAGTCCTAAATCAAGTTAATTATAGCTATATAGATGAAGTTATAAATTTTTGAAGTTGAGGCACAAAGTTTATTAGTAAAACAAAATGAGTTTAGTGAATTAGTAAACTGTATTAAATGGGGTATCTTATGAATAAGATTATATTTTTTCTCATGTAAATGGCTACAAGAGCTTTCAAAAGAAGTTAAGAGAGCTCTCATATGATTTTTCTAGAATCATTTATGATTTTCAAGGTTGGACTGGAAAATTGGAAATGCCAAATGAATAGTAACTTAATGACGCAGAGCATGTTTTTAATTTATGGGCTTTAGTTATTGATTCACCTTAATCATAACGCTTTCAAATGCACAATAGATTGTCTAAATGAAGGGTGTTACGACCATGAAGTGGAAACATACCTTACTAACATACTACTAACTCATACATGCACATGACCAAGGCACACCATAAAATAAGGCTTACATGCATGTTCAACAAGCACATGACTTTACTCAATCAATCATCATGTCAAACAATAACATATAACAATCAATATCATATTAATGTAAAATTTAATAACGTTGCTCCATTTTACTTGACTTTGTGCTTGCACTTAACTTCCTATTTGTTCTTTGACCTTGTAGGCTCTTGGCAAATATCAAAGCCTACACGCACTTGTAATGCAATATAAAATATAAGCTACTTATTTGCATGCATTATAGCATAGGAAACTAAACTTTCATTCCCTTCCTCTTAATGAAACCAAACTAAACTTGTAACACCTCCTATTTTCCCCCTATATCCTCTTATTGGATCACTTATGAGCCACTCTTGGACCTTGGATAATTCAAATTGACATTTTTAGTGAACTTGAAAATTTTTCTTTCTTTTTAAAAATGATGTTACTGTTCACTGGCCCATTTTTCAGATTTCTGGTCCAACTTTGAAAATTCATAATTAATTCTAGAAAAATAGAAATGGACTGGTTCCAATTTCTAAATTTATCTTATTAAGTGATATATAGGGAAAAAAATAATCATTGGTTTCAATTATTGCCCATTTGAATTAGTTTATTCCGAAAATGTACACTGTTCCAATGGTCACTTCCAGTTTTTCTAGATTTTTCCCTTAACTTTGGAAACTCATAACTCTTAATATACACACCCAAATTTCACAAACTTTATATCATTTTAAAGCTTAGGATGTGTAGTTTCTTACTGGAAAGTTTCAGCTCATTTGGATCTCGTTTGCTATTTTTCATTGATGTTGGAAACAGGTCAGTTTTCAGAGCCTTTGGAACCCATTTGTTTTGAAATCCAACTTCTCTTAAAAATTACCAAAACCTCTTTTTGATTCATAAATAAACTCCTATCATGCATGATTATCTCTTTATCATTACTTAGCACTTTTAGCCCATGTTCATGCATGCATCATCACTTATTTACATGCTACTTCATGTTGAGGTTTAAAGGTTACAAATCACAATAATCTTTAAATAGAGTTTGACAATTCATATGCTTATACAAAATCATGCAAGCAAGAACACCATCTTCATTCATCAAAAAACTTTTCTTTACCCTTGTTTTAGCTTCCACCTACATGGTTAATTGGGGGATAATGAGATTTATGCAAATCCCAATTACAAAACTAACTAACAAAAACTTGTGAATGTGCATGTAATGCTTTTAAAGGAGTGTGTATGAGCAAGATACATGTGACATCTTCAAACATTACATTAACATGCATATGGCCATAGCAATCAAATTCACATACCATACACATAACACAAACTCATATATCATAAAACAATGCATTATTCACACAAGTTCATAAAATAGCTTTGAAGAGTTAGTAGTCTTACTATTTCAAGATCTTAGCTTTTTCTCTTTTGCTTTAGGGCTCCCTTGAGTAACCTTCCAAATGCGCTCTTGAAGGTCTCAACTTCCTAAAGATCATTCCATAATATCCAATCATCATAATGCAAGAAAACTTGCAAAAACGCAATAAAGCTTCCTCTTGCATTTTCAAGACCCTTACAAGTTCAAGACTTGACTTTTATGGTCCTTAATGCTTCTTAAATCCCTTTCTTATTTTTACCCTACACAAAACTTCGTTTCGGAGCCATTGGAGGTATTAGAATCATCAAAATCCCACTTCTTCTATTTCTTTTGATTTTTCGAAAAACTGAACAAAAGAGGGAAGTTTGGATTTTTCAACTTTTCTTTTCATATGCATGTATATCCTTGCTTTCCAATTACTTTTCATGCATTATACCAGTCAAATACATCTTTCCCTCTCAAGTTTCCAAATGGACAGCACCTCTTCCAAACACTTAGGGTTTCCAAAAATTTCCACAACAACCAAAACAACCATAAAAAAACCATCAAGCTAGCTCAAGAAAGAACTTGCAACCTTTTTCTACCTCAAAAGCCTTCTCATTTCCATTTTCATACCTTGAAACCCTAACTTTTCATCTTCAAAAAGAGCGCTTTGATCAAGGAAATCAACCATTAAAGAGGTAGTAGAAGTTGCAAGGAGTAGAGAAATGGAAAGAGTTGGTTGTTTGGGTGATTACCTTAAGGTTGTATGAGAGCTCTCTTCTTCTTCTTCTCCCTTGGGAGCAAAGTGGAATTTTTTGGGAGCTTGGGGGAGAGAAAAATCTGACCAAATGGAGGGAGAGAGGTGGCAGAATTTTGAGAGAAGAGAGAGGAGAGTTAGCTTATGTAAAAAGCCTCTTGGAAAAATGTGTGGTTGAGAATCAAACTTGAGGACCAAGTTTTGATTTACTTGGTTGTGGTTGTGCCACTTGTCCTTGTCTTGTTCCTTACTGAAAAAGTGACTTTTCAGACCCCATAGGCATCTGGTTTGCTGGCTGGGCCTTTGCCTAGTCTAGTTACTTGATCCGGTGCACGCATTTCTGTAAAGTAACCTTTACGCGAGTAACTACCTTTTTTTCTTTTCCGGAGACTTTATCTCTCACATGGCATCATTCCCTAGGCCTCCTTTCTTAGGTGGCATCATGTCCTAGCCCATAGCATCTCCGGGTTTCCCTCGTAACTCATCAGGATTCCTTGATTTATGTGCAATACGGTAAAACAGGCTTCCGGCGGCCAATTTGACTTAAGAATATGAAAAAATTCTATATTTTTCCCTGATTCTTAAGCTCTTTTCCATTTCTCAAAATTATTCCCGGATTTTCTATAATTAATTTTCTTAGAAAATACTTTTTCGGGTACTATTGTTCTCCGTACTTTGAAACTGCCCGTACTGGACACCGAGTAATAAGTTTATTAATTACTTTATGACCCAACTAAACTTTTTTCAGTCCAGGTCTCTGGCCTTTGAGAACTCCTTCTACCTCAAATAATTAGTTCTCAGTCGTTCTTAGCTCTGAAATCCCTTAATTACAAAAATGACATTACTTATCTTATTTTCCTCATAATTACCTAAATGCCACTACCTCTTCTACTTTTGCCATAATTACCAAAATGCCATCACTTTTTCTACTTTTTCTTAATTCCAACCTTACCCTTGGTTGACTTTGATATTTTAGTCAGCTTTGACTTTTGAGTTGACTTTGACTTTTTGTTCAACTTTGACTTTTGACCAAATTAATAAATGTCCTTATTATTTGATGACATTTTGTGCCCTATGCCTTATTATTCAAAATGGCCATTTTACCTTTATTATTAGGCCAAATGACCATTTTTCCCTTTGGTCATTTTTACTTAGAACTTTCAATATTAGGGACTTAGTCGATCATCTTTTCTTGTCTATAGGCATTTTCCTTTCTATTTTTCTTATTTACAGGGCTCAAATCATTTCATAATTCATCAGTTTGGCTTTTATTTTTGTTTATGAAATTTGGGATATTACACTCAATTTTAACACTTACCTCTTCCAAATGAGCAAATTCTCACTTTCTCACTCCTCTCGAACCCTAGATATTCTCTTCTCTCTGCATAAATACCAAATCAAGAGAAGATTTAGAGATTAGAGGTTGTCTTGAATAAAAAAAACTAATTGAAATGGAAGATTTAGCACTAAAACTTACCTATTTCTCTTGATTTCTTCCTCTTCTTCTCTCCTTTTCCTTTTCACTCGTGCTCCCCCCGACCCTCTTTTTGGTCGACTTATGGAGGACTTGTGTAATATCCACATTTCTGTAACTTGAATTATAGGCTAGACCGGTAAATTATATCATGATCTAAGGCCCATAAATAAGGAAAAATATAGAGGAAAATGCCTAAAGGAAAGAAAGATCATAATTGACTAAGTCCCTAGTCTTAAGAATTCTAAGTAAAATGACTAAGGGCAAAATGGTCATTGGCCTATATAACAAGGGTAAAATGGTCATTTTAATTAAAAAGGCCTAGGGCACAAAATGTCATCAAATAATAAGGACATTTTGTTAATTTGGTCAAAGTCAACCCAAAAGTCAAAGTTGGTCAAAAAATGTCAAAAGTCAACCAAGGGTAAAGTTGGAATTAAGAAAGAGTAGCAAAAATGAAGGCATTATGGTAAATAAGAAAGAAATAAGAAGGCAGTGGCATTTTCGTAAAAAAATGGAAGAAAGATAAGGCAAGGGCATTTTCGTAATTTAATGATTTCAGAGTTAAGGATGGCTGAGAACTAATTATTTGAGGTAGCAGTTGTTCTCAAACGCTAGAGACCCGAACTCAGAAAATTTTAGTTGGGTCATAAAGTATTTAATAAAATTATTACCTGGTATCCAGTGCAGGCAATTCAAAGTGCGGAGAACAACAGTGCCCGAAAGCCCTGAAAAAGTATTTTCTTGGAAAATTAATTACAAAAAATCCAGGAAGAATTTTGAGGAACGGAAAAGAGCAGGAGTATCAAGGAAAAATATAGAATTTTTCCATGTCCTTAAGTCAAATTGGCCGCCGGAAGCCCGTTTTGCGGTATTGCACGCAAATCGAGGAATCCTGAAGAGTTACGAGGACAACCCGGAGATGCTTTAGGCTAGGACATGACGCCACCTAGGCAAGGAGGCCTAGGGAATGGCTCCACATGAGGATAAAGTTTCCAGAAAAGTAAAAAGAAAGTTACACGAGTAAAGGTTACTTTACGAAAATGCATGCCACTGGATCAAGTAACTGGCCAGGCATAGGCCCAGTCAGCCCAACCAGACCAGTAAGGGAGTTTGAAAAGTCACTTTACAGCAAGCAATTAATTGGAGACAAGTGGAACCATATCCATCAAGTATTTACAACTTGGGCTCCAAGAATGTTTATCCTCCACACATTCATTTTACATGGAATTATTAAAACACAAATTCCTCTCTCTTCCCTCATAATTCTCTCCCTCTCTTCTTGATTAGATTTTTCTCTTCCCTTCAGCTCCCAAAACCTCCATTCTCAAGCTCTAAAGAGGAAGAAGAGAAAGCAAAACAAGCAAGGTAAAGTCATAAACAACCAACTCTTTACATTTTCCTACTCCTTGTAACTTCTACTGCCTTTCTAATGGATGGATTTCTTGATGAAAGCCCTCATTTTGAAGATGAAAAGTTAGGGTTTCAAGTTTGAAAAAGGGAAAAGAGAAGGTTTTAATGGTAGTAAATGGTTGCAAGTTCTTTCTTGAGTAGTAAAAGCTAGCTTATTGGTTGTTGATGGTTGTTTTGAGTTATTGTAGAAATTTGGGAAGCTTAATATTATAGGGAGGTGCTATCCAAATTTCTTTTGGCATAAAAGGAGATGCATTTAAGTTGATCAATGTCATAAAAAGGGGTTTTGGAAGCAAGAAAACACATGGTTACATGAACAAAGTTGAAAAACTCTTTCTTTGCCCATTTTTGCTGATTTTCGGCCAAGCAAAGAAAAAATAGAAGGGCTGTGTTTTTTAGTGTTTTGATGGGTCCATTGTCTTTAAAATGATGTTTTGTGTAGGGTAAAGCTAAGAGATGGATTTTAGAAGCCTTAAGGGCCATAAAAGCCACATCTTGAACATGTAAGACTCTAGAAAAACAAAAGGGGGGGGTTTTGTACTTTTTGCAAGTTTTGTTGCATCTTGAGGATGTCATGTTTATATGGATGTTATACCATGATTTTTAGGGTTTTAAGATCTCCAAGAGCATCTTTGAAAGAGATCCAAGAACACTTTGAAGTTTGGGTAAAGGAAAGCAAAGGTAGCAAGACTACTAATCTCCTCTTATGTTTATGAAAATGAGTTGTGAATGTTACATGAACTTTTATGATGATTAAAGTGTATGGTTTGTGTATGAAATGTGACTTTTATGCTATGGCCATATGATTGATAAAGTGTAATTTGATGTGTCACATGTTTATATGATCATACACATGCATCAAAGTTATGTATGCACATTCACAATATTTTGATATGTAGTTTTGCTATTGGGATTCCAAAATCTCATTCCCCACAAACTAACCATGTAGGTGCAAGCTCAAGCAAGGGTAAGGAAAAGATTATTGATGCATGAAGAAGTTGATCTTGCTTGCTTGGTTTTGTGTAAGTATTTGAGTTGCTAACTCTCTTGAAGTTGTTGCTAAGATTGTAACCCTAAACCTCTACAAGAAGTACCATATGGATATGTGATGATGCATGCATGAAAATAGGATAAAACTAACAAGGAATGGTAAGGGGATAATCATGCATGTTAGAGGAGGGTTAATGAATCAAAAAGAGGTTTTGGTGAATTTTTAGAAAAATTGATTTTCCAAGTTAAAGGGTTCCAAAGGTCCTGAAAAATGAGTCTGTTTCACGTGAGAATTAAAAATAGAAAATGAGCACCAAATGAGTTGAAGCTTTTCAGACAGAAACTACACATCCTAAGATTCAAATTGATATAAAGTTTGTGAAATTTGGACGTGTATTTTGAGAGATATGATTTTCCAAAGCTTAAGGTAAAAACTGGAAAAACTAGAAGTGGTCATTTGGACAGCACGTGATTTTGGAATAAACTGATTCAAATGGGCAAGTTTTTGGGCTAATGAGTATTTTTCCCCTATATTTCACTTAATGAGCTAAATTTAGAAATTGGAACCACTCCATTTCTATTTTTCTAGAATTAATTATGATTTTTCAAAGTTGGGCCAGAAATCTGAAAAAATATCTTGTGAACAGTAACAACGTTTTTCTATGTTTTTGAAAATCTAAGTTCACAGTTTGGGACAATTTTTGATATCTAAGACCCAAGTGTGGTTTAAAAGTAACCTAATACAAGTATATAGGGGGAAAATATGAGATGTTACAACTTGGAAGAGCTCTTGGAGATTTATAAAAATCTTAGTCAAGTTGAAGACTCATGTGGGGTCCAAATATCTGGAAAAATAATATTTTACTGAGGATTTTTACTGTGCGGGTAGAAACTCTTCTTACTTTTAATTTTCTAACAAGATTTTGCCATGTGGATAGCTTGAAGATCTTTCGTAACCTTTTGATTACTTTATTGGTTTCCTTATGTTACCTTCAATCACAAACTAATCTTCCTGAATTACTTTATGAAAATTCTCTGATCATCGAATCAATGTAACATCATTAAAAATTCACCTTTATTAGGGAGTCATTCTCTAATTTTTTTCAAGCTCTAGTTCATTTTTGAAATGCCCTTCAAACAATTTCCAGTGAAAACATTTTTCTGTAATTCATTACCATTACATTTTCCTTTAGCTAAACTGTTCCTTTCTTAGGCATGGAACTGTTTTTATAAATTCACATAAACTTCAAAATAATTTTTCACTTTTCTTGAATAATCATTTGAGGCCTCTTAGTATTTTTAATATTTACATTTGGCTATAATCCCTTATTTAGTCAAAATTCAATAAATACTAAAAAACATTTTGATGTAGTTTCTGCTACTTTAACCTCAATTCTGATTCAAATATAGTTTGGGGAATTATTCCCTTCATTTTTGTGTTTCTCGGGCAATTTTCTAATATCCTAGTGAAATTTACAAAATTTTCCTTAGTCATCTTAACTTCTTAAAAATTACAATTTTGCCACTATTCAAGGTGGCAAGTGCATAAGGTGTCCTTAATATTTCTATTATTTTATCTAATTCTTAACTAACATTTAATAGTACGTATATCCTTATATCCCTTATACACCAGACCAGGATATTACAGAGATCATACTCCCCCTTCGTCACCATAATATATGAGTTTTCAAGATTCCACAATCTTGAATTTACACTTAGTAGAATAAAAAGTTTGGAATGAATAATTCTCTCTCAAGAATAAATGCTAAGCACTGATGAATAATTGAGACTAAGAGAATAACCGAGAAGTTGGCGACGCCTAAATGCACTTCAATAAATGTTTCCAATAAATTATTCGTTCGTCTTTAATGCCCTTTTATTTATAGTTAAGAAGTAATTAATGTCCATTAAAGAGCAATCTCCTGTTAATCTCGGCTTCACCGTTCAAAAATGGCATTAAGTTCTCCTGACATAAAGCAATTGTCCATTGAAAAAATTAATCCGTTGAGTATGAACGTCACTACTGTTTCCAGAGAGTTAGCCCAAAAGGAAAATAAGTTAAAAAAAGCATTTATGATAGCAGCTAAACTTTGTGACAGTTATGAGTGATTTATCAAAGCTTTTTCAAAGAATTTAAGTTCTAATGCAAAAGTAGTTTTCAAAAAGAGTCATTCACTCCAGTGAATATTGAGTGATTCGAGTGATATTATAAAATCATTCTCAAGATTGTTCAAGTAAGAGTGAAAGTCATGTGATTTTTCAGACGAAATTGAATGACTCGAGTTGTGACTTGAGCAAGTAAACATTGTGACTTGAGTGACAGAAAATGAATCGTGTTTTTGTGACTATTTTGTGAGTCGGATTCAAGCATAGTTGGGTAGTTCATCTAAAGCGGTTTTTGTGACTATAAGTTGTACACTTTGTAATTATATGTAAATTTAATTTGTCATTTTTTTTCCATTTTTACTTTCATTAAAGTCATTATATATAACTTTGTATTGACAGTCAAAATCCTTTATATTTGCTTTACACTTATCTGAAAATTCATTTTCTACATTCACTTGTGCTAAAGTTAAAATTCTTTCCAATGTAAGTTGAGAAAAGTTACATTTTGTATTTATTGGAAAATTCAATTTACCTTTTTTATTTATTTTTACTATTAATTATATGTGTTCCTTTTGTTCATCCTCATCGTTATCTCTCACATCTTTTCGCACTTATTTCGTCTCATTCACACTCTATAAAGAGAAGAATGTAGTTTAAAAAAAGTTAAATTTATTACATATTTATTATTTTCAATCAATTTCAATGAACTTTTTTATTTACAGTTATTTATTTGCAACTTATAAATGGAACCGTTGGCAGTATTTGATAATAAACTCTATAAATTAGGCACTTCTATGAATATTATTAAATCCACACTCAAATCCTCCATAAAATCAATAAACCAATAAGCCAGTGTCTTGGTCAATCTCTAATCAAGATTTAAAATTAAACCGCATTGCGTTAAGTTTAAAAAAAATAAAAAAATAGTAATCCATCCAATTTATAATTTAACTAATATAAATGTTGTATTTATTTGAACCATTATCTTGATGGGTTTCGAATTTTCGATAGACTCTTTCTGTGTTCATTAGTTCTACGTAGTCTTACACATACAACTAGCATTCGTTAATAAAATAATCAATTAATTAATTATAACAGTAGTGTTTATACAACTCATTTGATTTTTTTGGGGGCCATGTCTCTTTTGATTTTAATGTAAACAACATAAACGCATAAGCTTTTTTACTATAAATAAAATAACAAAATTTGATTGGTCTTTTGTATTATTCAAATGTAATTTTTTTTAAAAAAAACTTCAATTATGCCCCTACACGGATTTGACTACGCGATTCATACTAACCATTAACCAAAAGAAAGACTAATTGATTAATTTTTAATTAATTAATTAATACAAGAAAACTGACCCAGCTGACTTTAGACACAGTTTTTTTAATTACTCTCTCTCTCTATACATATATATATATATATGTTCAGACACAAGGAGGGTTGTTGTAATCATGCCCATGTATTCTCCAAGTGTATTAGTTACAATTTGTCTCTAACAAGTTATTATAATCAAGTAGCAGGTTGACTAATTAATTTTATTTGAAAACGATTTTATTGGCCTCATCTTATCTTTTACTGCATACAGTCCGTCTTTAATATAAGAAGTGTATTAAAACAATTAGTTAAATTAATTGTTTATAAGAAGTGTATACCAGTTTTTCTAAAATATCCTTTTACATACAAAAGTGTTTGGGTGAGTTTGGTATGCTCATAAAGGTCAGTGCATACATTTAGAAGTGCTTATGGAGGCATAACAATAAAGTTTTCGTATCAACATTAATATTTGAACCTATGATCTTATGGGTTCATTATGAGTCAACTTCTTACCAATTAGACTAATCTTTATTACCAAAAATATTATTTTTAATCATTTGTGTTATATGCAGCTGATCGTTCATGGAAATCCCTAACTAAATGCGATCACAATGTACATATATAATTTGAAAAAAGTTATAAATTTGAAGGTAAAGTGGATTGGGTAGAATCAAAATAAACCTTCTGCGTAACTATTTTGCCTTACTCTTTCGATTAAGATTGGAGGTAGTATTAAAGAGAGACAAAAATATAAAGGAACAAAACAATATTAATATTTATAAAGAAATAAAGGCTAGATTATACAAAAACTCTATACTCATACAAGTAATCTATCAAACATTTGAAAGGTTACAATAAATATCTACACAATAACTTTCATGATATTAAGTTTAACTATTTATTTATAAATAGCTTAAAGTTTAAATGGCTTATTCTCAAAGTTTGAGGGGATTATATGCATAAAAATAAAGCTTATGGGAGTGTATAATAATTGAAAGCTTATGGGATTATCTGTATGGTTTAAAATTTTAAGGGGATTTATTGTAAAGTTTTAACAATTCGAAAGAAGTTATTTACGTATAATATAAAGTTTAAAGGGTTTAATTTAATTTAATTTAATAAAAAATATTAAAAAAGACGAGACACCATGGGTAGGTACTGTCTGTTAATTTCAACGGAACCGAGTTAAAACCCGAAGTTATTGTCAAAGAGGGTGGCATCTAAGCCTAAAACCACTCAACGATCACTGTCACAATGGTTTCATGAGGATGAATATAACTCATGTTCATACTTTTCTTTTCTTTATTTTCTTTGGATAATAAAGTAATGAAGATTAAAATCACATTAAATATGTTAGAATAGTTATTTTCACACATGCAGACGATGTAATTTAAAAAATAATAGTTGGCATTGAACTAAAAACGTAAGTGTATTATACTTTTTAAATACATACTCAAGTAAATATTTTAAATATTTTTTACGTATTGGATTTTCTAAATATTTAAAATAATTAAAAGTTTGTCTTGAATGTCATGATACGGCATATAATAACAATCATAAAAACTAAAATTTGACAAGAATTGTTCACTTTAACGACTATTTAAATGCCATGACAGTTGATAGATAAAACATCATACATTAGGGTTCTTAATTTAAAATTTTCAAGGTACGGAGGTTATGCGCAAAAGATCTAAATTAAAGAGGGTTCGTGCATTTAAGTCTAATTTAAACTTTAAAAAGTTAGAGATGTTATGTGCAACTGATTCAAAGTTTAGGAGATTGTGTATTTTAACATATTCTTATTACAGGACTCTCTTTTATGCTTAATATAAGGCACTAACCAACAAGTATTATTAATCCTATTTATAATTCACTACTTTCAAGGAGTATTAAATGTTTTAATGTATGCCCATATTTAATAAGGCAGTCATAACTCGGAATGTGTAATAATGAATACTACCTCTGGTCATTTTATAGGAGTCATTTGACTTTTGTTGGCAAAATTAAGAAAGTTAAAATACAATGCATAAAAAGTATTTATTTATGTATATAATTAGTTTATAGAATAACGGTAAATATAAATACGTTTAAGTAATGCATTTATCTTCCCTAACCTCTCTAACAAAAGTCAACTATATCTTATATTAAGGATTAGAGGTAGTATGATATTTAATTTTAGTGTACGTTGCTATTAGGGGCAATACTAGAAATACTTGAATTTTTGAACAAATTTAATGTTTTTAACTGTATTTTTTAATTCTGTGAAAGTTGGTAAAAGTATCATGAGAATCAGAAGAGTAAACTCTAACATTGTATTTATTTATACATTTTTTTACTATCCTTGCTAAAAATATGGATATATATATAATATTTAATAGTTCTTGAAATTATCAAATACTTTGTGAAAAAGACGAAAAATACTTCCAATAAAATGCTCTATAATAGAGACAAGATGGAGTAACAACAACATGATCATGATGATGATTGCCTAAGTAACAAAAACAAGATGGAGATTTATCGAATGGTCATGGGTTTTTATTCTTTTAAATTCAAGTATATGCAACAACTTGTGGTAATTTACAAAGGCAAACCATTTTTGAATCTGTAAAGGTCAAAAAAATTTATTGGCAAAAAATAAATTGTATATTTTATATTAAAGAGAGGCAAAATTCCACATAAACGAACTAATAGTAATTTTATATAGAAATGAAGCGAGATGTCATGGGATAAGGTTTTGTCTGTTAATTCCAATGTGACGGAGTTAAATCCAAAAAGACTTGTAACTTATTCACAGGTCAAGAAAAACTTCTCATCAAGCCAACAAAAACTTCCAATAAAGTTTCTTTTAGGTTCTATGTTTGGCTGTGATTAAATTACACCTACTACTGCTTTTAATTTCTAAATTATTGCTTTTCCCTCTATTAAATAATGGCATATATAAGATTTTTTAGTTTAAAATAGTAAATCTATTAAATGATGTATTATTTTAGGGATTCATCAATCAAGAACCAATCAGAAACCCATTCATTTTATATTATATTATTTTATTTCATTTGTCCATTTATTATATTATATTATTTTATTATTATTTCTTTATATATATATGCGCCATTACTTCCATTCACGCAAGGAGGAAGCTGCTGCCTGGAGTGCCAATTCCATACCTCACGATGCCACGCCTCATTCATGGAAGACACCTCCTGATGCATCATTAAATCATCCATTCCAACATCACGCCGCCACCTCCTCATTCCTTCCCTCATCCATTTATTCAATAAGAATCCATTCATCCAGAGCGCCACACCTCCAGCTGCCTCGTCGCGTCTCCCTCTCATGGCTATTGAAATTAAGTTATCCGATGGAGGTGATTTTTCAATCATGATCGGCTAAATCCATCCGTTCGACGGTGATGATGAAGCTAACCAAAGTCATTGAGCATTTAGGGAAGTTCTTGGATTTTAATTTCACTTTCCAATCTTTATATGTGTGGATTGTATTCTAGGTTGCTAGAGTTTATAATTTATATATATATATATGGAAGATGATTATGATCGGTTGATGTAATCCGGATTGTGACACTTGTGTTAGATTAGTACTTTGAATTGTGATTGAGCTATAGCATTACTTTTGTTATTCAATTGCTTTCTTTTATTCTCTTGAGATCAATTGGTTTGCTAGGTTTCTAGGAATTAATTGGAGGTAAAGAGGATCTTTTGTAAATCCAACACGAGCTAAGTCCTAACATATTACTAATTGATTAATTGAGTCTATGCTTAGTTAAAATAAGAATTTAATATTGAATTGGACAAAGAATGTTAGTGGATTCAATCACCTGGTACATCCATTTTATTGAATTTAAGTCCATTCATTTAGTTTAATTAATTATAAAAATCAATTTGATAATTCTCAGTTAATTGGTTATTTTTCATTAAATTACTTAGGAATTAAATATAGGATGTACGTAGAGATCGACCTGGGTTATTGCTACTATATTGCATTTAGCTTAGTTTTTATTTGATTGCCCCTACCTACAACAAGGCACATCAAAACTCAATGTATTGTTCTTGCTCTTCATATTCTTTAGTGATATTTTTCTTACTCTTCATTTATTACTGTTTGTTTTAGAGCTAACTGAAAAGATTTTTAAATAAAGCAATTCACCCCCGAAAGATCGTTTGGATTCTTTCCATCCCAATAAAGAAACAGGATGTATCGAGGAATATATCTTGATCCAAATAATCTAAACTATCATAGCTTATTTTCAGTTTCTTCTGTATTTGATTGTTTGGAATTATTTTGAGTTTCTCCAATACACTCTTCTACTCTGGTTTTTCTTCTTGCAAACAAAAAGGATCCAAGGACTTCAAGAGCAAGTGGCATCCCCCTGAATAAACAACTACACTCCTATAGAGACCAATGAAGTCTTCTTTAGGACTTGCTTGCTTGAATGCATGCCGACTAAAAAGCTCAAAAGGTTCACTTTCATCCATTTCTTTCATTTTATACACATAGTTCACTTTATGAACTTTAAGCATATGTGAATCCCTTGTGATGATTATTCTACTTCCTTGATGAAACCATTCATGACCTCCCAATAAAGTCTTTAACTGATCCAGGTTATTCACGTCATCTAGAATAAGGAGGATCCTTTATGGTGAAGTCTTTTCTTCATCAAACTTATTCCTGATTAAATGCTATGTATCTTCATTTTTTGTTGTTTAAAAATATCATAGAGAATTCTTTGTTGTAAAGAAATTGGACCATTATTTTGCTCCCAAACTTCTCTAATGTTCCCAAGGAAACTTCGACCTTGAAAATTGCAACCAATTTCATTGTAAATGGCTTTTGCAATGGTGGTTTTGCCAATTCCTCCCATTGACCATATTCCTACCAGGAGAACATCATTTGAGGAATACTTGTTTTTCAAAAGTTGAGTTATCACATCTTGCACACGTGAACGAGATTCTACCGCAACTGGATGATCAGCAACGAACAAGTCTGCAAACGTCTTCGACAATATTTTCAATCTCTTTGCCTTCATTCCTGCGGATGATAAATAAGAAAACAAGAAAATGGAAACCTTTTTGACATAGCTATGTTGAGTGAACCAAATGACGACATAGTTTTCAACAAAAACTGAAAGATCGAGTGGCCAACAAAACTACAAGTTGGATGAACATTTTGCTTATTGTTACGATACACTTTTTACCATACATAAACATAGTACGATAAAGGAAACATTAAATTATATTGAAGTCAATAACACAATTAATGAACCAAAAAGAGTGTTCGATGAATAGTCTTTTCTCTGATAGGTTTCATGATGATCCTACAACCTCATCTTGTTTTACCTTAAGTAGAAGTCATGGAACCTTTGTCTAGTTCCCATCTTATTCCTTCAGGTTACCAGGATAAAATAATTAATTTGTTATAAGCTCTCCTCCCCTCCCTTCCCCTCCTAAGTTAAACAAGGTGTCATTAAAATACCTCCCCTCCAATCAATCCAAACAAGAGAATTAACACACGATACTAATCTTCGTTGGGGTCTGTGTCAGTGTATTATTAAGATCATTTTAACAAAAAGGGAAAGAGAAGAATTGAGAAAAAGCTGAAAAGAGAAGAAGAATTAAAAAAACAGGGAAAATCACAAAAAGGAGAAGAAGAATTAAAAAAACAGGGAAAATAACAAAAAGGAGAAGAATTTTTTCTTAATATTTAATGTAAATATACTTTTAATTACTTTATTTCTTATTTTTTATTATTTTCTTTATACTCAGAATTATCACAAATAGTTAAAATAAAATATATGAATATATAAATATTTAATTTTTCATAAAAAATCACTTCTCATAAGTTTATCCAAACGGTTTCAACTTTTCAAAAAAAAAGTCACTTTTCAAACTCTTATCCAAACATAAATTACGTTTCACTTTTGATTTCTACTCAGAATTCTTTTTCCAAAATAATCACTTTTCCCACCGCTTATCCAAACGGTGTTAATAGAGACCATTAAAACATCCCCTCCCCTCCCCTACCCACCATCGAGCCAAACACAGTGTAATGAGTTGTCCCCCACTCTCCCAATCCCTCTCGCTACTCCCAGGTGCTCCATTCTCGGCTGTCTCACAGCTTCATCCTCCTTCCTCGATGTTCTCACAACCTCAGTGTTCCATCATCTATCTTCTTCTTCTTCAACTACAAGCACAACTTTGTCCTCAATCTTCATTCTTTTTGGTGATGCAGGCTTTTATTTCACTCTTCATTTTCCTTTGCTGTCACACCTTATATCTCTAAAGCTTCAATATTTCTCTAGGAGTCTAATATTTTATTTGGGTCTTGGCTCAGCTTTAATTGCGCATTTGGCCTTTATTCGGGATTCGAATGTTATATTGTCCTTGGGAACCATTTTATCTCTTGGGCATTTTCAGGACTCTTATCGAACGTGGCTTGGTAGCCTATTTAATTCAATTTTAATTTATTTTTGAGCTTCTAGATTCAAAATTTGAGACGCATATATACGCACTGGTTTTTTAATCAACAAAGTTTTTCTAAATTTCTGAAACCTGCCTCATAACAAAACATGTAAATGCATTGTAACCATCCATATGAACATTATGCTTATTCTTCAAATGCAGTCCTTAAACTAAGTGCAATGTGTGAGGCCTAATCTGGCTAAGAAATAACAATCCGCTCATAAGTTGAAAATATAAATGTTAAACCTTTCACGCAATTTTTTGTATGATCAAACAAAATGTATGCAAGTGGGATACAACAAACTTACCTTGAGTACAGGGCTAACAGTGCCTCCTCCCTGCCTGGGATGGTGATACTTGCAGGACGGACCAAATTTGCAAGATCCTGTCCTCATATAATACTGCAGTTTATATCATAGCACATTATCAATAGTAAAGGAAAATCATCAGCTCTGTGATAAAACATAAAATTCCTTCTATCCTTGACATAAAAATGCATGACTGTTCAACCAATTACCAACTAGAATATGAAGGCATGCTCAAGGTATTAGCAGAATTAGATAAAGCACCGGGCATAAAGGCTGGCCTGCTCGTTCTGGGTACTCCCCTGTATTTTGTTTCACGTTGTTGGAGATTAAGATTACTTGTATTGTAACTATGGTTCCTACTCACTAGAACTTCAAGGTAGCTAATCCTCTTCTGGTTATTCCTCCACTGCTTTGACAATTAGATCAATGGTTGATCAGTTAACTATTTTATATAGTAAAAACATTAATAATCTTATCAAAATAGAGCATACAGGAAGAGTGAATATCATATCATACAGAAAGCATTTCCAGTTTTGCTTAATTAATAAATTTTTTATAACTATTTAC
Source organism: Vachellia pachyceras (assembly GCA_025593235.1). Taxonomy (NCBI): domain Eukaryota; kingdom Viridiplantae; phylum Streptophyta; class Magnoliopsida; order Fabales; family Fabaceae; genus Vachellia; species Vachellia pachyceras. Next base: position 24,397 of record JANTPZ010154018.1, read on the forward strand.
TATAGTTATTAACACACGATACAACTGATCAGATATTTATTTATATATTATAGTTTCACAATTTTAATCATATAATGTAAAATAGTTTAGTACATTAGATATTCAATTGGTTGGAAGTTAGTGTGCAATTGGATGCCAAATATTGCTCCATTCAATACAAAAAGGGATGTTCCTAGGAGTAGAAACTTAAAAGACATTTTAATTTCTACATTCTACAGATAAATGTTATGAGTGGATGAGGAGTCGTCAAGGAGTTGGAAGGGAATTAAACAAATTATAAATACCTGCGCTCTGAGGAGTCTTAGTGAATGCATTGACTAGTATTTGTCTTTTAACGATTTGTCTCCTAACTCGTGCCTTCCTACCAACTAACGTACATGTCTTACCTGATTGACTTATTGATTTGCCTAGAGCTGTTTGGTTGTGGAACAAACTGTTTGATTGTTAGAGCCAATGAAAAAAATGTACACACCTGTACGTTGTTCGTTTGGAATTGAACAGATATTGGGTTTATTTGGTTCCTTGTGGGTTTATGTGGATGTAGATTATCAAACATCTTTCAATCAAGTAGTTGTATTCTTTTAACACTTGAAGATATTGTAATTAATTGACTTGTTCAATAAAATGACAATAATCCATGCATCTATTATCCATCATTTTCACGAAGCTAAGTTGGCTTAGTGTATAGATTTTCAGGAGTAGTCAGTACTATACTAGTTTGATTTTTGAATTTGTTGATCTGTTTGTCTCCTTTTTTTGTGGAGAGACTTTTTCAAGGTTTTTGATGTGTGAAATGCTTTGGGGAATAAGCGTTTGGTGTTCTTTTCCTTGAACCTTTCGTTGATTTGAAGCCATTTGCTTGTGCGCTCCCCAATTCTTGAATTTATTGATCTATTTATCTCCAACTTTGAATTGGATTCCATTCCCTCTATTCATTCTTCTTCTTCTTGTTGAAGATGTCATTCTGAGGAGTGAACTGGTGATTTAGTGCATCAGCCATTAAATTAGCTTCAATTCTTTTTTTTTTTTAAATGGCATGCTGTGGTGCCTATATATCTATCATTGCCTTATAAATTATCTGTTTTAATGAATGATTACTTAGTAGTACCATTCAAAGCCTCCAGTTTTGTTATATAACCAGAACTATCATAAATATTTAATTTAATAACAGTTCAAATGCAATTCCAAGTCCTAAGGCCTTATTTCCCTCTGGATGATACGAATTTCTAAGTACATTATAAAATAGTGGCTTAGAAGCAACAAACAAATGCTTAGTTAGTGGTTGTCACGAGCAAGTCTTGAAGAATAAACAAGTGATGTATCAACCAATTATTTTTATTTAGGAGAATTGTAATTAGGTTTCAAGTATGGAAAATAATATCTGGTAAATCTTTAGGATTTGTCAATAGTAAGTGAAAATGTCGTCATTGATAAGTAAAAGTCGCTTACTGATAAATCCTTGATATTTGTCATATATTGTTTCCCTTACTTAAGATTTAATTGCAATTCTCCTCGTTTTGATATAGCTATCTAATTGAATTATATTTGAGCACTGCTAGATCTAACTAGGAATAACTATTCCAAATATATTTTTTACATTTATATAGTCACCAATTCAAACTCGAAATTTTATGTTTAAAATATCTAAGTCTTTTCATCATTTATAGACTAATTATAGTTATATCTTGACTGGGATAATAACTCAAGTAAATTATCACAACCTAGAAACTTCATATTTTTATTAAGCAATTAATTGGAACAGTTCAAATAAATTCCTAGCACACAAACATGAAATTAAAGAAAGAGGTGTTGGAGGCCAATAAACTCACCTACATGGACTCAAACTCTCCCACTCCCATCCTAATCTATTTTGGCTAAAGTATTAAAATCCAGGTCCACTCTTTGGTCTGATCTGGTCTAGCTTTTAATACACTAGTTTTGGTGCAACAAATAAACACCTTCATCAAGGAGCTTCTCAACCTATCTCACAATATATTATAGCACAAACATACACACAATACAAACAACTTTTCCTCTCTTCATTAAAGAAAACCATTATGTGCTTGCGAGTATGTGAGTCAAGCCGTTGGGCCCTAGGGGTTAGGAGGGTTGTGTTGTACAAGTTGAACTCCTCCTGAAGAAGGACCATCATTTGAGCTTTCACCCTTTTGTGCCTTCTTCTTCTTCACCCTCTGTGTCCAACCAGCTAGGCCCTCTTGTACATGTTCATTAAATATTGCTGCCTTGTAATGAGTTCCCATCTACAGAGTTTGGATATTATTAATGTCAATGCATCAGAACCTACCAGAAAAATTCTCAGATACATTGGACATACTTCGAAATTGGTGTTTCCAGTTATGAAGTTTGCTGATAACTTCTAATGACTGGCTAACCCCACTTATGGTTCATAAAAAATTATATTGTCCCCTAAAAATATCTAATAAAAACTAGAAAATGTGGATGCAATAGATGATAAAGTTCACTGATACGCTCACTTTATTTTAACAGACTTCTTTAAAAATCAAACAGTAACATTTAGTTCCCAACAGTCTCACCACAGTCACATAATGATCCAATGAAAACTCGTTTAGTTGTTTAAATTGTTTAAGGTGATAAAGCTCACTGATACAGTCACTCTCAATCAATTTATACCGACTTCTTGTATCATATAACGGAAACTTGCATTTTCTGCTAGCTAGTAGTAACTTAAACTCACCTGTGTAACAATGGCATAAAGGGGTAGGATGCTGTAGCTACAAAGTACTTGTACAAATACGCTGCAATTCCAACAGAAAAGGGAAGAAAGAAGAGTGAAAAAGATTGAATGAGCTTCAACTCTCACTATAAAAACCGGAAAGAGGTCATACAATGTAAAGGGTAGGAACAGTATAGCATTTACCCTATAACAAGCCTGGGGACAATGTACCCGACTTGTCCCATTATGCAGGAGTCAAATCTGTAAGTAACCTAAAATACAGAAGAACATAGTGTTTAAAATTTTCATAACTCTTAGGGTTCCAAGGGAAGATATATAAAAAGGGAGAATCATTGTAAAGTCACAAGAAATTAATGTAATTATAAAAAAAAACCAACAAGTGAGTCATATGTAATGGTAAGTTTCAGTGTTGGCAATGACAATAGGTCCATATTGCTCACTTGTTATTAGAACTATTTGGTGATTACGTTATAAAAAAGAGAGAAGAAAAAAAAATGAAAACAAGAGTGTCATGACTTATATACTTCAGAAGAATCTGCTTACCCATATAAAAAAAAAAGAATGCTATCTCGAAAGCATTTTGGAAAAGGATCAAATGAATCAAGAAGAGAACAAATTTGGGCTTATGAAACCAAAAGTGATCATCGGATGGTTGGACAACTATTGCACCTTCTACAGCTGCATGCTTCTCAGCTACTTCGTGAGCTAATTGAGTAATTACATGCTCCAGCTTAGTTCCCACAGCCAGTAGAAGCTGAAAGAATTGAAACCAGTAACACAATCAATGAAGAAGATGCAATTGGGACTACATGATCATGACTTATAAAAATAGAAACATTTCCACCAATGTATGGCCCATCTCTATCAAAGACAGTGAGTCGGAAAAAAGACAGACAGTTCCCACTTGACAGTAAAATTGCATTCTGAGTAAAATTTGGGTTAAGGTGCAAATTTGTCCTAGAAGTT
>JANTPZ010154019.1:1758-15953 GCA_025593235.1 Vachellia pachyceras
CAGTGAATAGTAACTTTCAAAAACTTGAAAGTTTTCAAATTGAAACTTTTGGACCCTTTGATCATAATGAGGCTTCCTTTTGATTCTAATTCACTTTATAATGAGGTTAAAGGTTAAGTTAAGGTATGTCACATTAGTTTGGTATCAGAGCAAAGGTTCGGGAAATTATTTGAATAATTATGCCTTATTACTTGATAAATGTTACACTTTTATTCAATGTACCTAAAAGATGGATATGTCATTAGCTTGATATTGTGCTATGCTTTGGTTATCTCTTGTGGATACAAGTTAAATAGCTATGCTTTATGTTCAATGTTATATGAATGAATGTGGTTAGCTAGTTATGATGTAGAAAAGCGAAGAGGTTAATCAGCCCGAACATTATGAAAGCTTTAGTTTTTATTTGGAAGCATCGGTAAACAAAGAGGATCTTGAAGAAGAAGATCCGGAGATTGAAACCTACTTTGATAAGGATGGTAATCAAGTTAAGGCTATATCGGCAAAACCAATTACAACATATAATCCGCAAGAGGATGAACTCAGGCCTGCTATACTAGGAAGAGGCCTGCAAAGAAAAGGCTGCGACCTGCTGAATGGATCAAGCAACTGTTAGAAGAATCATTCATGAGGGAGTTTGAAGAAGTAACGTTTCTGGAAGAGGAACAAGCTACGAAGAAGGAACCTTCAGAGTCTGGTTCCAATGTGGTCGAATCCTTTCAATACTCAAATGAGGTGCTGGAGGTAAAGAAAGAGCCAGTGCAGAAGCAACCTCAATTTATAGGTATAGATTGGAGAGTATAGATCCAATCATACATAAAGGCCCTGTGTGTGAAAGAATTGCTTCTTTAGAATGTATATTAGAGGCAAACACCCATGGACTCCGAGAGCACACAACTTTACAGGGATGAAGATTTCATTTGGCATGGACCCAAAGAGCCAGAGAGGAGTATGAGCTGGATCAAATTGCTTCAGATTAAGCAAATGATTCGGAATGGTCATGGGCTATGTTAGCAACCATTCCTGATAATAGGCTGAGGAAGCAAGCTGGTCTAGAAATTATAGAGTTCCCGATTCCCGCTTTTTGTATATGTTTGGGAAAACTAGAAGCTCTTATTTATAAAGTATTTCCAGATGACTAGATGTTAGAAATGTGATGCTAGAACTTTTTGTACCTTCAGTACAATTTTAAGTTTAGTAAAACACAGATGTACAAAGAAGCATATAATGTTATGTATATGAGCATAATGTTTTGGGTATTATTTTGATGAGCATGACATTTAAATTACAATATTAATGCAGTGTTCATTTTTAATTAAAGGATTAAAAAGATCAAAATGGTGAACTCGCAGAACTAGAAATAGAGATAATCAGCAGGGTCAACAAGGTGACCCAATGCAAGAAATTCTGCGACGATTAAATGAACAGCAACAAGTAATGGAAGAGTTAAGAAGGACACAAGCTCATCAAAAGCAAGACAGAGTTCGCCAAGAGCGAGAGAGAGAAGCTGAAAGAGAAGCTACCATACAAGAAGCGGTAGCAGCAGCCTTAGCTGCTCAAAATCAGAATCAAAATGCTCAGCCTCCTCCACAACCAGAACCCCAGCCTCCTCCGCAGCAAGAGCTTGAACCAATTCCTGAGCCTCCTCCAATTAGAGTGGTGAGGCCAGAGGAGAGAGATGATGTTTAACAATGGGTGGCCAAATTTTGCAAACATAATCCGCCTACATTTGAAGGATCTTTGAATGTTCACGCTGCAGAGAGCTGGATAATGCTACTTGAGAAGATCTTCAAAGTGATGAATTGCCCATCTGAGATAAAGGCACAGTTGGCCATTTATAAGCTAGAACAGGAAGCAGACAGATGGTGGACCAATACGAAACTTATCCTGCAGTCAAGGGATACTTTCATTACTTGGGATATTTTTCTGGATTAATTCAACCAGAAATACTTCCCTAAGTCAATTCAAGATGAGAAAGAAGCTGAGTTTCTCGTCCTGAGACAAGGGGATAAAGAAACATTTGATGATTATCTTGCAAGATACTTGCAGATGTCCCGATACTCCACTTATCTTCAGAAAACTCACGATGAGGAATGGAATACAGAGAGAATGCTTCGAGGACTAAAGCCAACACTTAGAGAGAAAGTTGCACCAATGAGAATCACTGCCTTTAATACTGCAGTTGCGGTTTGCAGGGTTATGGAGAGTAGCCAGAACCATCATCCAATGGCTAAAGCTTCAACTTCAACAGAAAGGCCAAGAGTAAGCATTTCCTCAGGCATGAAAAGAGGAAGAAAGCCTCCTTATAGGAGAGGATTCAAGAAGCAAGAAAAGAAAGGAATTTTTCAGCTTAATCAACCTTTCAAGACCTGCAACTTATGTGGAAAGAATCATGGTGATAGACCTTGCTTAGCAGGCCAGAATGTCTGCTATACTTGTGGAAAACCTGGACACTTTGCCAGAGACTGCAAGCAGGTGAATGAGGGGTCCAGACCGTAAAGCTCGGGTAGAGTTTTTGCGATGAATTAAGAAGAGGCTCCTAAGTCGCCCGAGATTATACAAGGTATGGTTCGCATAAATAATTATCTTGTATATGCAATGTATGATACAGGCGCAAGCCATTCGTTCATATCATATAACTGTGCTGAGCGTCTGGGTCTGACCATAGACACCCTACATACGATATGACTGTGTCTACCCCTACTGGCATAAGAGTTGTCACCTGTTGTGCATGTTTAAACTGCATAGTCCAGTATGAACATTGTAACACTGTTATTGATTTGATATGCCTGCCTATGCATGATATTGATGTAATCATTGGTCTGAACTGGTTGTCTGCAAATGATATTTTGCTCGATTGTAAGAACAAAACCTTAGTATTACCCAATAGGGAGTCAAGTCCATATACTGAGGTCAAACTAAGTTTTATGACCGAGACAGAGGCAGCAAGATGTTTGAGAAAGGGCTGTCAAGGGTATGTGGTTTTCTTTTCAGTTGAAGTTGAGATGAAAGAAACCCTTCATGACATTCTGGTAGTTAGAGAATTCCCAGAGGTATTTCCAGAGGAAATAAGCGGACTGCCTCCAGAAAGAAAAGTAGAGTTCGCAATTGATCTTGTACCAGGAACGAACCCAATTTTTAAGACTCCGTACAGAATGGCTCCAAATGAGATGAAAGAGTTAAAGAAACAAATAGATAAGCTATTAGAGAAAGGGTTCATTAGACCTAGTGTTTCACTTGGGGAGCCCCAGTTCTCTTTGTTAAAAAGAAAGACGGAAGTCTTAGATTATGTATCGATTACCAAGAGCTGAATAAGGTGACGATAAAGAACAAGTATCCACTTCCCCGTATTGATGATTTGTTGGATCAATTGAGTGGTGCCAAGATATTTTTCAAGATAGATCTCATATCAGGCTACCATCAGCTTTGAGTTAAAGCTGAGGATGTTTCTAAGACGACTTTCCGCACTAAATACGGACACTATGAGTTTATGGTGATGCCGTTTGGATTGACGACTGCCCAGAGATCCGACCCAGAACGGTTTTATCATGCCATTTAAGGTATTTTCGAAGGAGGCTGAGAAAAGAGGCTGGGAAGGAGAGTAAGGAGAGCCAAGAGAAACAGAAACCACATTTCCATTCCATTTTCTTCACGTTCCACACACACTAAACTCTACTTCCTCCATTTCCTCACCATCCATCCATTTATCATGCCTCAATCATCTATATGGAGCTCGATTCCATCACCCATGAGGAGCTTAGCATCTCCATCCTCTTGAAGATGAAGTGAGCAGGAGTTCAAAGTGCCGAAAGGGGAGTATTTGCTTTCAATCTTATTTACATTATAGATTACTTGGATTCCGAGTTAGACTTTGTAATTTGTGTGTAAATGCTTGGTCTCGGTCGAGCCAAACTTGGATTACTGTGTATTAAGTTGTTTTGTGATTGACAAAGTAGAATGGAGTTCATTTTCTTTATTCAATAAATCTTGTTGTTCTCTTCTATCATCCTAGTTGTGCTTGGTTTTAGAGTCAACAATGTATGGAGTTGATTTTGTCACTTTGCGATTTCTGTACACACACTAAGTGCTCTTAAGGATTTCATGGAATGGAGTTCATTTTATGAGATTTCTGACCTAGCGAGTTGTTGGGGTTTTTAATTGCGAAACTTAGTGCGAAGTCAATGCTTTCCCTAATCCTTTGCGAACTATGATGGTACAATTTGTTTTCAAGAGGAAACTATCATCACATACCCTTTTCACATTCAAATCTTCCTTTACCCTCTTTCTCACCAGAAAATACCAAAAACAAGTTTTATTTTGTAATTAGTTTATGTTCATAGAATAATTTAATTTAAAAGCTGATTGCATTTGCATCATAAGCATAATCACAAGCTAAGGATTATTGGTACGTAATAGTAGATTCTGGAGAGAATGACCCTGAGGTTGTCCCTGTACAATCCTTGGAAATCACAATTAATATTCCTGATCCATTTTCAAAGCTAACCAACGACCTAAGTTTACAATTTTTGGCTTAGTCGAATCACCTAGCTTTTCACTTTTCTCTCTCAAGAATCCTATTTTCTGGTAGCACTTTTTCATCAAAAGCCATGAAAACAAACGTATAGGATTGAAAAAGAGAGCCTATAGAGCAAGAATATATGATATTTGATGGTTGTAATGCCTCTTACCTTGATCTCTTGATGATTATGGCTCTCTTCTTGCTCTTTCCCTTTAAGTCACTTCCTCTCTCCTTCTTTCCCTTGGATGGCCGACTCTTGGTGCTGGAAATGGTGAAGAAAGTGGTCTTAAGATTTCTTAAATGAATTAATAGTATGTCTAATATATGTGGGTTCCATTTGCGCTGATAAAATAACTTTATACTAACATATTCTACCACTTATTTGTGATATTTTTACCATCTTTTCACTCATGGAATAAGGTCATTACAAGTGGCAAAATATGGATCCCCACATATTACTTTACAAACTTTAAGTTTTCCTAAAATAACTTTATGGCACTAGAAATTCCTTTTGGTAAGCCCCTAATCACTTGACCATTTCAAGGTTATTAAAAATTCCCTAGTTTCATAATATACTTCCATGATTTTTCTTTCCTCAAATTGCTTTCTAAAATGGCTTTAATCATATTTAAGGAATACACTAATTTGAGTTTTTCCAGGCCTTTTTCTTTCCGATCCAAGAAAATGCTTCTGATTTTCTCTTGAAACTATTTTAGGATTTAAGATATATTGTTTCCTATTATGAGATCATATATTTGAAGCCTCTAGATATTTTAAACAATTATTTTTTACTAATTACTTATTAAATAGTTAAAAACTAAATAACTTTTAAAATTCCTGTAAAAGTTATTTTTGTCATTTAACTTAAACTACGCATCAGTTACTTATTAGTGAATTTTTCTCTATATGTTGGTTTCTAAAAAAATTTCTACTATTTTATTCAAACTTTGATCAAAATACCCTTGAATTCTATAAATGGCAATTTAGTCCCTCCAATTTTGAAATTTTCACATTAGTCTCATTTTCAAAAATGAATTTAGGTCCTTGAATTTCCAAAATAACACCTTAGTCCCTACATTTTCTAGCTCTTCCTAAATTATCTCTTTTATCTTTCATTTCCTTCTCTTTTATTCTTTGGGTCCTAACTCAATACATAGTTTCTCATTTACCCTTTATTTTAGTTACAGAAAACACATGTATTGCATACTGATTCACTGATAGTCTCAGTACAAAGACAGATTTCCCATTCCCCTGCATCATCTTAGATCGCGTTTTTAGGATGTGTTTGCTTTGCAGGTCCCAAGTGTCTATTTTCTCCAGCTACGTCTCTTTTGTGTCTTCTCCAATACAATAGGTATGGACCTATGCTCTTAGGTATTGCTAGTGCTCCTCTTCCAAGAACAAGCCTTCCTTCGATTACAATATCATCTGCACTCAAAGTAGAAGAGTTTAAGCCTTCCACACTCCACATTGAAGCATTCCTCAGCCACAATGATGCGTGGGATGAGAATTTTTTGCAAATCAAGTTCAACACAGATTCATGCCTATCTCTCTCTCTCTCCACTTTTGCAGTTGAGCTCATATTATCTGATAGAGTATTCAAATCTACACTAAGGGGATGACCAACTCATTCCCCTAACCTTGCCATGCAATGGCTACTATAACAATGAATGTGAATCTTAGGAATACGAACCCAACTGGTAACATTCCTAAGTTGATTTTTGAATGGGTCAAAATAAGGTGTACACTTTTGAACCAGAACACAATGTTAGAAAATAACCCAAGGCCCCCATATAACACTTTTTTGTAGTAATGCTTACATTATTTCATGATTAGTAAATTTAATGACAAAGTAGTTATTTTGCATATCAATCACTTTTAATTTAGAGAAATCCCATAAATTGGTAAGATGAGATTTAAGTTTATAGATGTTAAACCTTCTCCCAAGCACAGTGATAACCAGAGAGAAATTACAAGGTTTACACCATTCATTATATTCCTCCTATGATATGGGAACCACTAGGTAACTTTTTTTAGGCTTTTTATCTCTTTAGTTAGTTCTGGCATTTTCAATTCAAAGAAGAGATAATCTATTTCCATAGAGTATCTTCTATGGGCCAATCCATTTTAACCCATCAGAGATTACATGTAGGATATAGCTTGGACTTTTGTTGTTAAAGGTATACTACCTTCATTTTTATTACTCATATCCTACTCTTTTTCTTTTATTATAAGGCCATTATGACTTTTAATTGTATGGAGATACTAGTCAAAGTCATAGGTACTTGTAAAAGTAAAAGGTGCTAAACCTATCCACTGAGAGATGGCTCTACGGATTCGTGTCATAACCTTATCTCACAAACAACTACGTCATTATACCCTTTAACTTGAGATCATCATGGCTTCCTACATGAGAGTCACTCAGCTTTGACCTAGTTAAAAGTCACTTTTGACTAAGTGATGATAAATGTTATGCTCATGTTTAGTGGATTTCATGTAGAGGAATGTGAATGGTTAAGATAGGATTTTCTCCTCTCATTGTAGAGATATATTACTGGATCCCTCGATGAGTGAGTCTAAGAATTGTATAGTCATACTATGATTAAAAGGTAGTTTCATCTCTTTAGTCAGACTACTCAGGGATGAGAAAGAAATGGTCAGGAATAGGAGAATGACAATCTTTATACCTCATCCTTGACCGAAATATCATGGACAAAAGGGATGTGATGTAGTTGTATGATATGTTGTATTGGTTTTAGATCCTCATGTGAATTGGGTAGTGATGTCTTGCTAAAGGCCGCTTACTACTTATGGGCTAGTATAATCACCAGCCAATTGGAAATTTTATATGGGCTTACAAGGTCACATATAAAATGGGCCAACGCGAGCTAAAATGTCCAGATTTATTGAATCAAGATTCAATGAATATTCGCAGGATGATATATGTATATATTAAAAATCATTTATATATAATATATATTTTTCTTTTATATATATTACATATATTGATATGTAAGTTTAGTATATATGATAAAGATATAATATTTCGGGTTTTCAAGGAATTTTCGACAGGATAAAATTACCCTGTTATTTTTGGATGAATATCAGGGGTATTTTTGGAGAAATATTTTGCCATGTTAGTAAATGAATTATGGAAATTAAAAGAGAAATAAAATATCTCCAGAAAGGCAGAGAAAAATTTACTGGAATAAAGTTACATTAACTGGTAGTAAAAAGTGTAATCGGTAGAAGTAACCGAATAGCAATCGATTTGGTTGAAGTAACCAAGTCTCCAACCAGATTCTTATCGCATTAGTACACTCATTAATGACAACTTTATGATGAATAATGAGAAGAGAGCACATGGGTGAAGTGGTGGAAGCATTTGGGACCATTAAATTAAGCTTGGTTTTCAAGAAGCAATCTCAACCATCCATTGCAATTGTGAAGGATTAATTAAGACAAGATTTCTTTCCTCTTTCCTTGGCTATTTTGGATGAAAATTCCAACTGCAAATGGAGGAGGAAGTGACTCCATTGAAGAGCTTGAGAAGGAAGAAGAAGAGTTCACAAATCACAAGGTAAGAAGCTAAACCAATCAAATCTATACATTTTCTTACTCCTAACAACCTCATCTACCTTTTCCATGGATTAATTTCTTGATTAAACCTCTCTTTCTCAAGATTAAAAAGTTAGGGTTCATGATGGTGAAAGTGAGAAAGAGAGGGATTTAGAGGAAATCAAAGGTTACAAGTTACTCCTTGTGATTTAAGGAGTGTTTTGATCTATCTATTGAATTGGTTTGGTTGTTGTATGAAATTTGATCATGAAATTACAGTTCATGCAGCACTGTTCATGAAGGAAAATACATGATTTTATGATGCTCAATTATGGGAAAGTGGCCTAGAATTGTATTTATGCATGTATGTGAAGCTAGAAGTTGAAAATCACACTTGTTGGAATTTTTCTGTGATTTTCGTCCATATCTGTAACAGTGGGGAAGGAGCTAGATTTTGATGATTCTGATGCTTCCATTGAGTTTATAAGGCAAAATTGTGTAGGGTATAAGTGAGAAAAAGTTTTGGGAAGCGTTGGAAATCATTTAAGCAATTTTCCAACTTCTAGGGAGTGTAAGAGTGCAAAAGGAAGAGTATTGCTTTTTATGGTTTTCTTGCAAAGTTGATGGCTTGAGCTTGATGATTATGTTCTTATGTAATGTTTAGGAATTTTAAATACCAAAGAAATCATTGGAAAAAATTAACAAGAGAGCTTCAAGTCAAGGGGGAATTAAGAGGACAAGGTAACAACACTCCTAATTTTGACATCTACTTTGCATTGATTTATATATATGTTAATGGCCATGTTTGTTGTGTGATTGTAGCCATTTAAATTTTGAAACCTTACTTGTGTGTAAGCAGGATGGTTGTTTGGTGGAAACTTAATTGATTGTTCTTGTTATATGGCATACTTGATTTCATTTAATAATCATGCACGTAGATGTGTTATTAGAGTGTTTGCTATTGGGATTTTCTTGAAATCTCACTCTCCCCCACTAACCATTTTAAGTGCAAGTTTAAGCAAGGGCAAAGGAAAGGTGAGTGAAGATATTGAAGCATGATATAATGGTTTAGTTGCTAAATTATGCAATGTGTTTAATGTGTAAATGTATTTGGATGAGTTGTAATCTAAACTCCTTCATGCTTCGAGTATATGGCCATGTGAATTATAGTATGTCAACATGAAAATTTTATGTGGGTAAAAAGGGCATAAAAAGGAATGAGATCAATTGGTAAAGAATGAATAAAGTTGCAAGTTAAAAAGGGTCCAATGCCCTTACCAATTCCCTAACTTCGTGATGTGAGGGAAAATAGTAAATGAAACCCAATTGATCTAAAACTAGGTGGAAAAATACTTCATGCGGTAAGATTTAAAACAAGCTAAAGTTTGCTGAAATTGGACTTTTATTTAAGAAGTTATGATTTTCCAAAATTAAGAGAAAAACCTGAAAAATTGGAAAAATGACCATATGTGCAGTGAAACTTTACGCAACAAAACTGTATCAATTGGGAAAGTATATGAACAAATGAGTATTTTTCCTCTGTAGATAAGGTCATAAGCTTCATATAGAAATTGGAACCACTCAATCTCGATTTTTCTAGAATTAGTTATTAATTTTCAAAGTTGGGCCAGAAATTTAGAAAATGAACGAGTGAATAGTAACCTGAAAATGAAATTTTCAAGTTCACTTCTTTGGTTAATTTAAGTTATCTAAGGCCCTAAAGTGGTTCAATAGTGATCTAATATGAAGCATATAGGGGAAAATAAGGAGTGTTACAGTAGAGGCGCTGGCATACTATCATATTGGAAAGGCCATTCGTGTGGATGTTAATAGAGGAAGCTGATCGTAGCTATTAGCTTCTTGAAACCAAGCAAGAAAAGAAAAGAAAATTCTCCAAGAAAGGTATGCTTCTTAACTACATGATTTAAAAGCCTTCAATAAATCGATGTGCTACAGAGGACACTAGGCCCCTATGGGGTGGATATGAAGTTCTACATCGATTGGGAAGGGAAATAAAGCAAGCCTTATAAGGATTTCAATAACTTCCCCTTGTGGACCTGTTTTCTCAGTGGCTACAACTGTACCCAAGGAAAGCAAAACCCTGCTCTCAGCTACAGCTGTAAACAGGGAAAATATCTGTAAGGGAGGGGGCGGTGGGCTGTTACAACACTAATCAAATTATATTCAAATCATATCAACAATATAAAAATATATTTAATATCAACAATAATAAAGGATTTAAATGATATATGATAACAAAAGAATTTAAAGTTAACAATAAATAAGGCCATTTGTAGTTGACAAAAAAATAAAAATAAATATGTTTGAAAAAAATAAAAGCCCCGTGATATTTTTTCTTTTAAAACCGGTATCAAAGTAAAAATAAATAAATTTTTCAAGGCTTTCACTCTCTTTAAGCCCTATGATGAATAATGAGATTGAACATGAGACCATCTCTCTCACATCGTGGTGCCACAAGGAGGAGTTTCTCCTTCTATCAAAAAGGAGCTTTTACAGCAAAAGTTCTTTTGTATTGAAGCATTTCTAGACAAGACTAGATTTCTTCGATTGGGAAAGCCTTTTGTGGGTCTTAATCGCTATCCAAACACATAATTTACTACTATATAGTAATCAATTATTAATAGATCAAACAATAAGGGTTCAATGTAAACAAAATAAGTAATAATGACATGATAATTTGCTAGGAGTATGTTAAAGAAATCAATTATTAATGGATCAAGCATTAAGGGTTCAACTTAGACAAAATAAGCTAAAGTGGCGTGATAAAATAAATTAAGATAAACTATAAGTAATTACGAATTAATTTTATCGAAATTGAATTTAGTAATAAATACACTATTATTATTTTTTGTTAAAGTATACATTTAATTATTTAAGTTTATATCAGATTTTAGTTTGATCCCTTTAGTTTAAAATGTACATTTTTTAATCTTTTTATCTTAAGACTATTGTTTTATTTGACAAAAAATGATAGCTCATTAAATGTAAATGTTGATTATATAATTAGCTGCTCATAAAATATGCTTAAAATTTAAGTATTAAATATAATCATTTTTATATTTTAAAACTTAACAATGTTTTGTGATAATATAACTGGAGAATCACCATTTAAATTTGATGAGTCAACATTTTCCATTAGATAATATTAATGATATTAATATAAAAGGATTAAAAAAGTACATTTTAAATTTAAGGAACAAAAATGAAACTTTGATTTAAATTTAAAGGAATAAATGTATACTTTAGACATTATTTTTTGATAAAGACATAAATATAAATAAATGAAAACAATGATATCCACCAATTTCATTCCTTGAGTTGTTCTTACATTTTTTAACTTTAAAATAAATTAACAAATGTTACACATATTAAGGAATAAAATATAAATTTGTTTTACAAGTTTTCACTTAGGAACAATGTTACTTTGAAAATTTTTATTTAGAAATAAAGCAACATTACCCCTTATAGTTAAAAATGTTAATAGTCAACATCAAAACTTAATCAACAACATTACTTTTTTATCGAGGTGGGGCAACATTGTTACATATTTTGGAACAACATTACTTTTGAGTGAAAATTTTCAAAAAAAAATGTGTACCTTAACCCTATACTAATTTTATTCTATATGTTTGCATATTAACCCCATATTAATTTACGTTCATGATTATTTACATAACATATCGGATAAGAAATTAAGTTTTCAAAAATTATTTTTATCATATTCAAATAATCAATTTACCCTGTCCTCTAGGCATTTTCTACAAGAAATATCTTCTATAGTGGTAATTGAAAGCTTGAGTACCTTAGTTAATTTCTGCCATTTTAATCACATATTTATCTAATTAATCCACTATTTTAGTCACCATTATGCCTCTTCTATAGTGGTAATTGAAAGCTTGAGTACCTTGGTTAATTTCAAAAACTTATTATTATTGTGCAATAATAATGTTGTTTTTGGGTTTTATGTTGTATTGTGGCCTTGAATTACCCAAAGCCCTATCGTTGGGTTTGATTTTTGTTGATCATAGGTTGAGTTCTTATAGCTATGTTAGATTAATTATATTCCTTTCTAATATGGTTTACTTGTAAATGTTTTAGCAAAGCTTTTTATATCAATGATAGACTTATGTTATGATAGACTTATGCTTTTTATATTAATTGACTTTTATTGATCATGAATATATGTTTATGAAGTAGTTGATCATTTTTAACCAAGATTGATGTTTTCAATTATTGAGTTTATTCTTTTTTATCATGGTCAATCACTAGTAGAAAAATGTTAATCTAGACCGTCCCTTTTAGACTGCATTATGGGGGAACGACCTAAAACATATGACTGGTAGCATTTTTATAATTAGGGAAGAGAATTTTAAATCATTTAGACCGCAACCATTAGATGCAATCTAAAAAAAACATTTTAGATGGTAGTGCGGTCTAAAAGATATACATTCTAGATCGTACCTATATAGTACGAACTAAAAGATATACGTTCTAGACTGCTTATAGGTGCGGTCTAAAAGAAAACATTCATTTTTCTTACATTTTTTTTTCTACTCTACCGATATTTTCACTGACACCTTGTAATATTCCGTCAGGAAAAAAAGAAAGAGGGTTAAAAAAAGGACTAGAATAAAAAGGGAAAAAGAGTAGAAGGGCAAATGTGTCTTTTCCTCTCCCACACTTTTAATATATTTATATCAGCATATTCACTGTTCATTGGAGGGAATTCTCCAGAAGACGAGAGCCAGAAACGCGAGCGGGAGAGGGAGAGGGAGAGAGCATTGGTCATGGCGGTGCATTTTCTCGCCAGAGGAATGCGTTTTTCGCCAATATAAGTATGGATTCGGGTTCAACTGAGTCTTTAGAACACTCCTATACTTTCATATTTTTCTGTTTCTATCATTTTGAGGTTTCAAGGGTTGAGTTAGGATTGGAAAAATGATAGTTTTCACTGATTAAATCAAGTTATAAGTAAGATTATAACTTCCTTACTAGGGCTGTGCACGGGACGGGACGGGATCGGGAAATGCCATTCCCGATCCCGAAAAGGGGTCGGGATTGAATTTCAATCCCGATCCCGATCCCAAAATTTCCCGAAATTTCGAGATCGGGAATTTCCCAAAATTTTTTTATTTTTTTTTAAATTTTGCATAATATAAATTTGGGTGTGATAAAACTCTTGAGATGTAATATTAGAATAAAAATAATAGAAACTTGTTACCAAAATAGTTACATGATTATAATTACATAGCTAGACACCAAAAACAAAACAAGAAAAATATAAACTTAGCTACATAACAAAAGTAAAATAAAAAAATATATATAATATAAAAATTGGGATCGGGAAAAATTCGGGATCGGGATCGGGAAGGACCGTTCCCGATCCCGATCCCGACCCCAAATTTCTCGATCCCGATTTTTCCCGATCCCGAATTTTTTTGGGACAGGAAAAATGCTCGGGATCGGGACGGGAAGGTCAGGATGGGAAAATGTTGAACACCCCTATTCCTTACGTTAAGTGGAGCATTGGATGTTAACTTTCTGGGGATTTTTCTGAAGTTAATTCGCGGGTATTGTTCATGTGAACAGTAACTTCGCCCCTATTTTAAGATTCTGGTCTAGTGATTTTTGTTATTGTTGCTTTCAATGAACGGTGCCTTTCTACTTTCGATTTCTGACAAAAAAGAAAGCAATTTCTCTGATTAAAGTTGGATATGGTTGTTTAGATGATATTAGGAGTTGGAATTGTTGAGTGCACATGAAAGGGGTGCTCGGTTTTGTGAAAAACTGAAGCAACGGTGTGGACTTTGTATTATTCTCCTTGGATTTGAGAAGAAATGAGGGTTGAGACTTTTAGTGGTTGGAAATGATGCTAAGGATTTTTTTGATATGAATTAACAGAGCCTTGGTAAAATTATTCAATTGTGGTTGGTGTTAGAGTTTATGAAATATGTTTTAGGGTTGCATGTTGATTTTCTTTCATGGGAGAATGTGCCTTTAATATTTAGGATAAAAGTACTTATGTTAATGGCTATCTCTATAAGGACTTGAGTTTTAGATTGGCAAGACATACCCTGGAATCTGTGTCTTCGATTTTGTG
>JANTPZ010154033.1:6278-17288 GCA_025593235.1 Vachellia pachyceras
CTCTGATGAAAGGGCAATATTAGCATGCTTTTTTTTTATATTGCGAGTGGCCTCTATTATTATTCAAAGTGTGCTTTGATATGTAAACATAGGGGGTAATTTTTAAATTCATCCAGTGAATTACGAAGACTTGATACGCTCAATTAAATTCGTTTGAGTGAAAGGAGAGTCTCCATATGTATATTTTACTCCAATGAATTCTTAATAAAATATATGTTTTTTGTCATGACATTAATTCATTCAAATTTAATTGATGGTAAAAAAAATTTTGTTGTCATTTTTTTTTGATTTTCTAATAAAAAATACCCATATTTATTTAAAAAAACACTTTTTTAGTTTCCTGCGGATTTTACCTGCAGATTTTCCTACGGATTTTTACCTGCGGATTTTACCTGCGGAAAAATCCGCAGAAAAATCCGCAAGAAAATAAATTTCTACGAACCTTATACCTGCGAATTAAAATCCGCAGGAAAAATTTTTCCTGCGGATTTTTGCTATAAATCCGCAGGAATAAGACTTTTTTTTTGTAGTGAATAGGAACAGATAAGTATCATATCTATGCTCATATCATTAATTTTTTCTTATGAACCTATAATTTTAATCATCATTTATTATTTTATAGACTTTATTCTTATAAGGTATAATTTATATTAAGTATGGTTAAAGTTGAAAAGTTCTTAACTTTTAATGCAAAGTTAATGGGGCTTAAATTTTTCTTGTTCCAATGAAATATGTTATAAGTGATTTATAAATAAAAACATAGGAGTGTGATATTTTTAAAATAAGAATAGTGGAATAATAAAATTAATATGACATTGGAGTTTAGCATATAACAACATTGAAAATTGCTTACATTTTTTACATATTAATGCTTTAAAATATTTTTATTGATACATATGAATTAACCAAAAGTGGCCTATATTTGAGAGAAGATAAAATAAAAAATTAAAACATGAATTATTAGAATATGAGTTAAAATACATGTTGACAACTATAATTAGCTATAATTTTTATAAGTGTAAGGGACATTTCAGGAGATTATGGTGATTTTAAACAAAATAAAAAAACAGTTGATAATCATTTATATACAAAATTGAATACTGGCTCTGGCTAAAAATTGGCAGATAAGAGCACATGAAATATTGATTATGTGCATTTTTATTAAAAATATTGATTATGTACATTTTTATTAAAAATATTGATTATGTACATTTTATAATATGTGTTGGGTGTATCATATATGTAATCTAAAGGTTTAAATTGAATTTAAACTATTAAAATTCTTTCATATTCTTTCTTCAATAATTTTATTTCAATAATCAGACCGCTAAAGTTAAATTTAGATTTATATAAATCATATGTAAATACATTTTGTACATTTCCAAATTAATCATGCCCATTGGGGAAGGGCACTAAATTACTTGCTAATTTATCAGAATCTCCAAATTAATCATGTCAATGAAATCTGAAATTGAATATGTAAGATTTTGAAAATTAATAAATCAATATGTAAGAAGCCACATTTTTCACAAAATCTTCAATTGGCTGCTCCTCTTAGGAATTTAGGCTCTATGCATTTTTTTTTAGTCTTTCAATTTTTCTTCATTTGCATTATTTTATTTCATCCGGCTTCATATCAAGTATTACTTGAATTTATTTGCACATATTTTATTACAATTTAAATATAAAAATTAAGTGCAAGGAACTTTTAATTATTGATCTAATTAAATATATTATTATAATTATTAATACAAAGACAAAATATGAATGGGGGAATCTCTTGGATTGGTCCTCCCTTTTTGTTAGTTAATTATTTTCTTAACATTTTGGTTTGATAAAGGTTGATAAACTAAGGCTCAAAATATACTCAAGCAAAAAACGTATATTTAATGCTCAATAATGTTGCTAATATGATTGTTTTTAATAGAAAATGATATGAGAAACTAAAAAATTATATGCATAGTGGCTTCTTACAAAAGCCAAAAGGACTCATCAATAATGGGCTTGTTTGATGGAGCGATTGTAAAAGTTAAACACACGTTCAATAGTGTTTTTTAGTAAAATGAAATAATCTCATTCACATATTTACCTCGACTTGTGTAAAAGTACTTCTCTACCAAATTTCTAAACGAGCAAAGGTGGTCCTTTCGATCAATTTCAACCTTATTTTGTAATATTATTTTATATTTAATAATTAAAAAATTAGTGATGCGCTTACTGAATTAACAGGGAATAATTTTATAGTACAATAATATCGTCGCATTAAAATCTGAAGTGAATTATTCTACTTAAAGCAATTATATTAAATGAATTAGGTGGGATCTAATAAATATCATAAATTACTGCTATTAGGAGACAAAATTATATTCTAATTTATAAAACATGAAAAATAAGACTTTGAATGATTCAAAAGTCAAAACGAAGGCCATTAATATTTAATTATTTCAGTTAATTTTTTTTGTTTATTTAATTTACAGTATCCACCAAACCAATATTATTACTAATTTACCAATTGAATTGTTTGAAACTTTGGCTGGATTCAATTCTTTGCTTGGGGAATTTTTTCTAAAGCTACTTAAAAGCTAAACCCTACTGTCAAATCATCATGATATTCTATTGGGAAATTTACAGATATGTCCCATGAAAGGGAAAAAATGAATCAAAGGTCCCAAATAATCTGACAATTATCCTCATGTCCCATGGGACCATTTTGTGATTAATTGAAATTGTGAAAAGTCAAAATTGCCCTCACCCACTTCGTGTTTGAACGATGAAGAAAAGGATGGTGAAGCCGTTCGGGAAAAGGAAGGAGTTTAAAATTAGGGAATCCGCCTCTGCTCCCGCGTCGCCATCGCTGTGGTCGCCCGTCACCATCGCGCTGCTCCCCTGAAGAAGTTGCCGTCGCACTGCTCTGCTGAAGACGTTGTTGTCGCCCTGCTTTGCTAAAGACGTTGCCGTCTCTCTCCTCGACTGAATCCGTGGTGGTCGCTTTGTTGATGGAAGCCGTCGCTTTTCCAAAATTGTGGAGACGCAGTTGTGATTGAAGTCGTCGACCCATCTCGCCTTGAAGCCGTCGCTCTGGTGGTCGTGAAGCCATCGCTCTCGTCGCCGTAAAGCCGTTTGGTATGTTGCCGTGTATGCATGTTTTAGTAATCATAATGTCCGTTCTACTTATGATTTTTCCTCTATTCGCGATTTGCTTTAGCAAGTGGATTCCCTTGCAATAATATTGCATCAATGAAAATGGTGATTTAAATTTAGAATGTGAACTTAATATGTGCTATTCCTCTGAACTTGTGCATTTGTGAATTTTTGGGTTAACATGAGCATTTGTGGATTTGGGGGTTTAAGTTTGCATTTGTGTACATGCAAAATCCTGTCATATGGCCTGTGTATTCGGAATGCACCATGTAGGAAAAAAATATGTTGTAGGACCACTGACTTTGGAATACGCCATCTATGTCTTTGAAGCTGTGTCTTTGGAATACGCCATCTGGACCACTGACTCCTTGAATGACAAATTGAAATACATGATGTAATTGTAAGTTTGTATTTGTGAGGTTGATCAATAATTTGTTAAGGTAGCATGTGATTTTGAAAGGACACATGGTAAGAACTTAATATGCAAGATTGTGTAGTAATTTGAATTAACTAAATGACATTTTCATGCTCTGTTAGATGAAGGCAGCTCCTAAACTTCAATGTTGAGTTGGTAAGTTTTTCTGCTTCTATTAGTCCCAAAAATGCAATGAAGGCAGCTCTTAAAATAACAATGTTGAGTTGTTAAGCTGTTGTAATGTTCCGTTTAGTTTTCTGTAGAAAGAAGTCACTTAACTTTCAGTTGTATATTCGTGTATTTCAGGAAACAAAGATGGAGAAGGGTGAAGCAGTAAAAAGGTCCTCAAATTTTTCAGGCTACAACTTGTTCACAAAAGAATATTTCAAAGATAAGCAGAAACATAAGAGGAAGGGGAAGGCAGCTAAAGAGGGGAAGTCATGCACAGGGGAAAGTGTGCAAGTTAGGGATGTATGGAACAATTTGAGTGAGAAGGAAAGGGCTTCATATAGTAAGCGGGCCGAGGAGATAAGAGGTCCGCGGATAGGGAAGACGTATGTGGTGTCATTTCTTACAAGATGCGCGCCAAAACAGTTTATAACAGTGTGCAATCAAATAAAGACAAGGCCAGAATTAATGCAAAGGCTTAAGGCAATAGGCTTTGATAGCTTTTACAGGTTTGTTGCACGCAAATCAATCGTGATTTGTGTGCAAAGTTCATGACCTGTTTTGACCCGGTCACAAATGTTGTGACAATAAGAAAGGAAACTGGGGTACTAGGACCTACAGTTGTGCAACAATTTATGGGTTTTCCGCATGGGGGGCACAAGATAGAGGTTAATATTGGGGATAAAGATCCCAAGTTTGTTTATCTGTGTACAGTGTATAAGGGTTTACCATACCAGAAGATAAGAGAGTGGTTGATGGGGGATAATGATGAAAAATTTGAGCTGTATTTTGTAATATTTGCATTAGGTACCCTGTTGACTCCATCTACAAGCGTTTATGTCACTGAGCGTGTGTTGAAGTGCGTGACAGTCACTCAACATGCGATGGGTGCCTTTGATTGGTGTTCATTCATTTTGACGGAACTTTCCAATGCTGTTACAGGATTTAAGAGGGAGTTGGTCAAAGGGATGGTGAAAGAAAGGAAGGCAGTTGGTGGATGCTTGTATTTCCTGATGGTAAGGGACTTTCTCATTACTAGCTTAAGTCGTAGTGACATTATCATTGTTAAACATACATTGTCATTGTCTTTAATCATGCAGATATTTTGCTTGCAAAATTTCCCTTTGGGAAATTTGGTAGCCGGTGATGAGGCGTAGGCCATTACCTACTGGACTGATGACCGGGTGAAGAGAAGGGCATCCCTGGAGAAGGAAAGTGAGATGGGGTTGTTGCATATTCTTAAGCAGGGAGGGGTGCAGGCACATGGACACTTTAATCCAAAGACAATGCTCAAGAACCCGGTAGTTGTTGACACGTTTCCTTTATGACAGACATGTAACTGTGTCTTATTTATTACAGGGAATCAGAAGAATATATTATTCGATCATGGGGATGGTTGGAGCAGAGTTGCTTGCATTGCAGAACCGTTTGCATGTGAAGGATACAGCGGCTGATGGATTTGAAAATAGCCCTAAAAATAATAATCGTGAAAAAGTCTTGACCATTCTAAAGGGTTTCAAACAGAGGAAGACTGATATGTAGATTGTATTGCCCACATTATATAGTAAAACATTTTAGGTTGTAAATAACATTTAGTCGGATGTAAAGTGTACACATGGTTTTATTAGTTATAACATAATTTATGTTTACCTGTGCATTTTACTACCGTGATGACCAGTGTGCTTGATTCATGAGAATACACCAGCTTCTGCTAACAATCCCACCAGGTTCTGCTAACAACCCCATCAGCTAATGCTAATAACCCCATTAGGGTTGGGAATAAGGGTTGGGCCCGCGGGCCCAACCCGCCAGCCTGCCAACCTTGGTGGGCTGATTCAGCCGCCAAGGTGAACCTGCGGGTTAGGCGGGCTAAGCCCGCGGGTTGGCGGGCCAGCCCGCCTAACCCGCTCTTTTTTTATTTTTTTTAAAAATTATTTTATATGTTTTTTTTCAATCCCAATATTTTACAAAGGAAAAAGTAATATTAAATTCTATTTTTAGGAAATTAGTGAACACTTATTGATAAGATTGGAAAGAGAATCATAAAAATATGCAATCTTATAAAAAAATAGAAAAAAATTATTTTTATAAAAAAATAAAAAAAAATATTTTGGCGGGTTGGCCAGCCCGCAACCCGTGGGTTGGCCCGTATTCCCAACCCTAAACCCCACCAGGTTCTGATAACAACCCCACTAGTTAATGCTAACAACGCCACCATCAGACATCATGTCTAACACCAGCAGCTTATAACAACCCCACCAGCAGCTTGTGTCAATCCCACCAGTTCACACTAACAACACCAGCAGCTGGTGCTAACAACCTCTCCAGCTAAGGCTAGCAACACCAGCAGTCAGCGTTAACAACACCATCAACGGAGGCTAACAACACCAGCAGTGACCATTAACAACCCCAGCAGCCGAGGCTAACAACACCAGCAGTGACCATTGACAACCCCAGCAGCTGAGGCTAACAACACCAGCAGTGACCATTGACAACCCCAGCAGCTGAGGCTAACAACACCATCAGTGCCCATTAACAACCCCAGCAGCTGAGGGTAACAACACCAGCAATGACCATTGACAACCCCAGCAGCTGAGGCTAACAACACCAGCAGTGACCATTGACAACCCCAGCAGCTTCTGCTGACAACCTCAGCAGCTAAGGCTAACAATACCAGCAGTGACCATTGACAACCCTAGCAGCTGAGGCTAACAATACCATCAGTGCCCATTAACAACCCCAGCAGCTTCTACTCACAACCCCATCTGCATGGTAACAACATAATATGCACCATATTGTATAACACCATGTAATATCCATTTATCAAACTTTCCATTATATATATTTACATATTGCAAAAAGTATGTGGTATACACATAAAGTATATGGTTACACAAAATCAACATTTACAAAATATACATTTACATTCCCCACCAAAATATACATCAACTTGGGTTGGGATTCTTGCAAGTTTTGGCCGTATGACCAAGCTTATTGCATCTCCCACACTGATAAACCCATTTGTTTTGATATTGAGATTCAATCCTGCTTCGCTTTGGCCTACCGGGTGGCCTTCTTGTGATTGGTGGAAGGAGTAACATCTGTGTCATCATTTGTGTCACACTTAGTGACTCTGGACGGGGAGTGTCATGAGTTGCCACAAGCCACATTACTGTCGCATATATCTTCTCTTGGGCAAACACTTTATAGTAATCATCCACGAAAGAGTACATAGAACCATGAATGCACTTTATTGCTGCACATGCATGAACGCAAGGGATGCCACTCATTTGCCAAGCCTTGCACGTGCATTTGTGTGAACCTAGATCAACACTTAGTTGGATGACTTGGTTATTTGCAATTGTTTCAACAGAAACCTTCCCTTCCCCATAATGTGTAGCCTCCATATTTTCAGCCCGTGCTACTTCTTCCATCAACTTGGACTCAATATTTGGCCCAAGACCATTTTTCCATTTTCTTATGGACTCCTTGCAAGCCAACAA
The DNA here is from genome assembly GCA_025593235.1 of Vachellia pachyceras. Lineage (NCBI taxonomy): Eukaryota > Viridiplantae > Streptophyta > Magnoliopsida > Fabales > Fabaceae > Vachellia > Vachellia pachyceras. Next base: position 13,506 of record JANTPZ010154033.1, read on the forward strand.
CTTCTTGGCTAATTTTTCTCTGTGCTTATGAATGAAAACATCAACATTGTGCTCTCTCTCTTTCACAACCCATGCATTGAAAGACTCAGCAACATTAATCTTATCCCATCTTTTGTGCTGAAATTGGCTTTGTGCCCATCTGTCAACAGCTCCTTGGGTCTCAACCCATTGCCCTAATGGAGGAGAGAATGTTTTTAGTCTTCCTAAAGCAACGTTGAATTCATGATCATGCCTTGCATATGCAATTGCATCAAGCATCTTCAGTGCATTCTCCTTGGTATTCGCACAAGTCCATCTTTTACCTCGATTGACCTTGACTAATTCAGCACTAAAATTCTCCTTGACATGTCTATAGCAAAACGCATGTCGCTCGCCTCCAAATACATCTCTGACAGAACTTATTATGCCAGGATTCCTATCGGAAACGATAGTGATCTCTCTTGTGCCGATTATCTCCTTCAAAATCCCAAGAAACCAAGTCCATTCATCATGTGTTTCCCCACTGAATATGGCATATGCCAAGGGAAATAATTGATCGTCCGCATCAAATGCATTAGCAGAAACCAATGTACCATTGTAGGGACCACTTAGATGACATCTTATGCCACGACAATCTTGTAAGAAGCCTTTGATTGAGCACCCATAACTAATGAACACCCTCTCAAATCTGTTGCTACTTGAGAATTGGCATCGGGAAACCGTGTCCGGATCGGTCTCCACTAACCTATCACATATCCAAGGAATAGCCATGTATGAATCTTCTTCGCGGCCATGTATTTTCCTCAACGCTTTTACTTTCCCCCTATAAGCTTGAGCATAATTAAGACGTAAATCATAATCTCTATACATCTCTCTCCTAATCTCATTAGAGCTCTTGTCCATGTTATCTCTTAAAGTGTCAACCATTATTGATGATGTCAAAGTTGATATTTTTGAATGTCCAACAATAAGGTTATCCTGGGCATCATGTTGGTGCTTATCTTTAAGTGTTCTTATAGTTAGGAATCATGTATCTTGACGTTCCCCCATTGAGTATGCACCTAAGTACCATGGACATCCTTGAACCATGCACTTGACAATGATCTTTTGCTTATTGTTCTTCACATACTTGTACGAAAACTTATGGGCAATGCTATACTTGTATAATGCTTCCCGAAGTGCCTCCGGATGGGCAAACACTTGACCCTCTCCAATTATAACAACCTTCCACTTTGTACATCTCATTTCAGGTCTGCTTGTAGGCATCATTTCCACTGTACACTCCAACGACAATGCATCTTCATTGAACATCATCGATGAATTTCCTTCCCAGCCTTCACACATGCCATCTAACCTACAGCAAAATATTAACGACACTATGTTAGTGCTTTCAAATTTCTCCTACCTCAATTATAGGATATTTTTTCACATCAAATCTAACTTACGATAACTGTTCTTCTATATCTTCCCTTACGTGCGTTGTCGAATCATTTTCATTGTCTTCTACATAAACATGTCCACTTTCTCCATTGAATTTAATTAAGTGTTCAACTCCTTCATCATCTACAAGGTCCACAAATGTACTTCTATCAAATGTCAACGTGAACTTCATGATCAATTTGTTGCTCTCTTTTTCCACAGTTGAAGTTATAATTGTTTTTAACTCTTCATAACTTGTGGCTTCTTTAATGACTCTTGATCTTATCATTCCACCTACATACATTTCCCCCCTACTTCATTGCTTACAAATCTTCCTCCTATATGAAGGAAGCACAACATATTCTTCCCAGACGTGCTAGCCATCAGTATTGACGTCTACAGATTGCACTTATCATTAACCACCTAAGAAGTTACATTAACAACCTTCGCTACTGTTGTTAGCAACCTTAGCAGCTACAATACTTGTAAACACTGTAACTTCACTTTTTATCAGCATCCCATCATAATTTCACATAAGAAACAGAGCATGATCAACGAAAACAGAGCACACACAACCCCATTCTTAATAAAAATAACCACATTACTTTTCAATCCATTTTAATGACAACCATTAATATTGTGCTCCCAACAAGTTTGCTTATTTATGGTTTATCCATCAATGACAAGCATTTTTTCTTTTTTTTCCAATTTTCCAGCTTAGATTTGCTTTCTCCAAGTTAGATATTGTGCTTCCGTCAACACTGTTCTTTGCTTTTCCTTTCTTCGAACAGAGAGTATCAAGCATATATAACACACACATCAAAATAACTATATTCCACATCTTATGCATAATGTGTTAGAACAGGTTTAACCAAGAGGGGGGTGAATTGGTTTTATATAAAAAATGCAGATTTAATAAACACAAAGAAAAGAACAAAGTCACCGAGAGTGAAGAAAGAAGATGAACACAAAGAGTTATCCTGGTTCAGTCTCCTTGACCTATGTCCAGTCCTTAGAGCACCCCTGAGATTTCCAAATCCACTATAAGAAATAGAACAGGCTTTGCAAGCCTTTACAACCTGGGATTCACTCCCCCTTTTTTCTTTTCACTACAACAGAGTATAACACCCTCTGTTTTCTAACTCACTTTCAGCCCAATATATTCAAGATCCCGTTCTTGAGTTTCTCACAAGATTACAAGATATTTTAGCCTCAGATAACTCTCTAAAAAGAGTGGATGGCAAATAATGAAGCTCAGAGAGAATTAATGAAAGAATACAGAGAATGTAATGAATTCAGCTCTTAATGCTCAGTATATTCATCTCCGTCTTTCTCTGTAATGAATGCTTCTCCTTATATAGCTGAGAGTTGCTTAAATGTCCGTTAGACTGCATTTAGTGTCCGTTACTCTTATCAACGACAAAAGGTTTCTGCATTAATGGCATTTAATGCTTTTGAGTCAGTCGAGATTGGAGGTTGCAGAAGAACGTTAATAACTCCGAGCCTCGGACCATGCTTTGCTTCTTTCCTCATTGAGTGTTTTGAACCTCTGCATTTATGAGGGCAGTCACAATTCAAAATGCCGTTACACTAATAAGGAAAGTAGGTGAGTAGTGTAGGTTGAGTGTGTCAGACATAAAGCTATCAGGGGGAGAGAGAGAGCTGGTACTTGAGCATGAGCTTTTGATACTCGAGTGTTGCTCATAAATCTTCAAGGAGAAGTTCAATACTTTGATGTGATACTCGAGTGTTATGTGAGAGTGTTATGAAAAGAATCAAATACTCGAGTGATAAATAATGATGCTCGAGTGTTAGTAATACTTGAAGTGAATACTGGAAGTGTTGATGAACAGTGAAAACTTTTAGCCCGATACTCGAGTGAAGAAAAGCTGGTACTCGAGTGTTAGCTATGCTGGAAGTCAATACTTGAAGTGTTGGCTTCCAGTGTTGAGAGTAAGGTCACAACACTCGAGTGCTGGAAATCTATGCTCGAGTGTTGTCTCTGCTGGAAGCTTTCACTTGAAGTATTACTTGACAGCACAGTTAAAAGACTCAACACTCAAGTGATAAAAGTGCAGTGCTCGAGTGTTAGCTATGCTGTCAGCCAATGCTGGAAGTGTTGACTGAAAGTGTTGAGAAAAAATAATCAACACTCGAGTGCTGACATCCAGTACTCGAGTATTGGCAATACTTTCAGCCAATACTTGAAGTACTGACTTGAAGTGATTTTAAAAACCTCAATACTCGAGTGCTACAAAACTAGTACTCGAGTGTTGGCTCTGCTGTTAGCTAACACTTGCAGTACTCCATGATAGCATTGATTTTAAACATTATTTTAACCTAATGCTCGAGTACTGACTTGCAATACTCGAGCATTGGCAACAC